>JASDQU010335100.1:0-12678 GCA_032191745.1 Picea mariana
GAGGCATCGAATGCAGAGTGTTTGAGGTGGAACAATTGCTTGGCCAGAGTTGTTTTACCAGACCCGCTCATTCCCACTATTGCCACAAGTTTAGCATTCTTCTTTCTCTCATGGGCAAACTCGGCTATGCTTCTCTCAAAATCTTCCACAACTTCATACAGCCCGACTGGGTATTCTGCAACTTCTCGTCTTCACCTCTCTGAATACTCTGTTTACTATCTCTGAATACCTGCTTGGATGAGGATTGGATTAGAATCTCGTGTTGAAGCTGACGGAGCACAATAAATACAGGAGGAGGCGGTGGGATATGTCCGCCGTCGGATTTTCAAAAGCAAATATCGCTGCCGTGGTAAACGAGGAGGCGGTGGGATATGTTCGCCGTCGGATTTTCAAAAGCAAATATCGGCTGCCGTGGTAAACGGGAAATGAAATGTCAGCTGTCAAGTCAAATCAGAGGGAAAGCATTTATCAAAGATACATTATGAAACTATAGGGAAATCATTTATCAAAGCAGCAAGAATTGCCTGGGAAGAAGCGAAGCCGGCAATAACGCTTCAAACTTCCCAGCCAATGAAATTGTGACAAATCCACAAAATTTTTATTAAAAAAATTACGTATTTAAATTTTCTATGTTAAACATTAGCATTTTTACAAAATTTGCGAAGTCAACCTTCAACTAATTGAAAGTCAGCGATGAACTCATCGCTATAGTCCCTGCCCTTGGCCTTCCGGCAGGGACTAATAATACGCAACACACAAAGTCCACAACCTTCAAAAAAATACCATCCAACTAACATCGACATCAATTGTTGATAGAAGGGGGCCATGTAAGACACGACATTGAGTTTAATGGAGAGTAATGATTAAAATATACCTTTTTATTGGGAAGAAGGGAGGCGACAAGTTCAGTTTGTTTTTTTTCCACGAGAAAAAATTGCTCCTTATTCAGTTTTTTTTGACAAGTTCAGTTTGTTGGTTATTAGGTAATTAGTCATTTTTATATAAATGTGTGTTGATTGAATTACAATACTTTACATTAATGAATTTATTAGAAATATCGTTTATAAATAAATGTGAAAAATGTTTTTTTAATTAAAAATTAAAATAAAATTGTTATATACATTATATTACATAGGGATAGGAATAGTTTATAAGTTTTTATTATTTTATTATTTAAGTATATTGAAAGAGATAGAAATTAAAGGTGTTGTCTAAATGTTTTATGTTTTAGAATTTTTTTTTGAAATTGTATGATATAAATTTGGATGAAATAGCAATTTTGTGTTGTCTAAATTGTATTTTTGAATGCATAAATAAATTTAGCTTGGTGAAAAACCCCTAAAACACACATAAATGAATTTAACTTGCTGGAAAACCCCTAGAACACACTTGGATTATGCAAACTTAGCTAGTCAAATATGCAAATCCAACAATTTTGGACAAATATTCTCAAAATAAATCCTAAAAGAAGGGCCAAAACTTAAAATATTTATAGTCCAAAGCATATATATTTGAATGTAAGTAATCATATTTCAAATTAAGAAAAAATTGATTTTAAAAATTGACTTATAAAACTATTTAATTTCAATCAATAAAATTATTTAAACCAAAAAAACTTTTTAATTTAGACCAAAAAACATAAAATTGAGATGAGGATGTGTACCCATGAGTTAATAAGCAGAAACAAAAAAAAAAAAATTCTCAACCCTTAAAATATAAAGAAAAAAGAAGATAGCATAAAGTATAATTTATACTAACTTGGCCACTCAAATCTGCAGATGCCTTAGAATTTTAAACAAAAAAAAAACAAACTGTAGAAGGTTTAGATTACACTCTTGTCAAATAGACAGCCTTGCTCTGCAGAACGGATTGAACCAGGATAAGTCTTCCACCTAAAGACAGCCATTTATTGCACCAAAAATTGATTTTTCTCTTAAACGAGGCCACCAACCAGCTCCAATCCCCTGCAGAAGAAGCCCCCATCCTCAGATGAATTCCCAGATAGTTGAAACCTTCACTCAGATTCATGAAGGTGAGGGGAATAGTGGCTTTGAGTAGAAGTAATTCGGAATCTGAAATACCCCAATGATGAACTGTAGACTTAGCTAGATTAATGGAAAGGCCAGAAACCAAGCATAATTTCTGTAGAACTTCTAGAATGCAGAGCCATTCTTCAGGATCAACAAGGGACATAAGCAGTACATCATCAACGAACATCAAATGGATCATCTTAACCAGTTTGGATACCTTAATGCCCGTAATTTTATGCTCGGAGAAGCTTCTAGAGAGCAGAATACCGAGTCCTTCCATAATCAAAATGAAGAGATAAGGGGAGAGTGGACATCCCTGGCGGAGTCCTCTCTCGCTCTTGAAGAAAATAGAAGGTTCTCCATTGATCAGCACTGCCATGTTTGCACTTGTAACACAAGAAAGTATCCACTTAATAAACTTATCTCCAAATCCTACCGCATGAAGAACAAGCCTTAGAAAATCCCAATCTATACAATCAAACGCTTTTTTGAGATCTAGCTTCATAATAAGTGCCTTAAGTTTTTTCTGTTTAATACTGTGTAGGCATTCGTGTGCGGCTCCGATAGCATCATGGATTCTTCTCCCCTTCAAGAATCCTAATTGTTCCGCCGAGAGACTCCTTCCAAGAATGGGCTTGATCCTGTTTGAAATAACCTTAGAAATGATCTTGTAGATAAGATTGCAGAGCGAGATTGGGCGGAAGTCATCAAAAGATTTAGGGCTGCTGTCTTTCGGAATCAGAACCAGGAACGTTGAGTTTATACCTCCAACAATCTTTCCTTTTAAGCGGGTGTCCTCCACCATTTGTAGGAGCTCCTCTCCTACCAGATCAAAAAAGAAGCAGAAAAATTCTGAAGTCCAGCCATCCGGCCCTGGACTTCGTTCAGAGTTAAAATGAGTCAATATATCCTTAATCTCAGATAAAGTAACTGGCTTGTACAGAGCATCAGCTTCATCGCCTGTCACCAATCTAGGGAAGAGACCAGCTGCTGTCCCTTTGTCCTGGAGAAAGCGCTCACCTGTAGCTTTATACTGTTGGGAAAAATGTGTGACAGCCTCATTCTTTATGGCTTCCTGTCCGCGAATCTCTGAATCACCGATATTGATGGACCAAATCAGCTTTTTCTGTCTGTTGTGGTTTGCAACATTGTGGAAGTATTTGGTATTAGAATCACCATTCTTTAGCCATGTAGCCCGGCTACGGAGCCTCCAGGCAAATTCCGCCTCCCTTAATAATGAATCTCGGCTGTCCTCAAGTCGCTTCAATCTATCGGACTCCACCACCAACCAGGGATGGCTAGTAGATCTAAGATTAAGTTTAGAAATCTCTTCCTCCAGCGTGAGTAAGCAGCCCTGGTCTTTAAACTGTTTCACAAGAAACCAACGCTTAGTCTTGGACTTGAGGGTCTTAAGTTTCCAAATGAGACGGGTCTGTGGGTTGGTCTCGGAATTGAAAAGTGGATCAGTCCAGGTCTCTTTAACAAGCTCATGATATTCTACCAACTCTAGCCAAGAGTGATTAAATTTAAATGGAGCGGCTTCCTTCATCTATTATCAAGACACTGCGTAGATTAATCTCCAATTTTCTGTGGGGAGGGAATGCAGACAAAAATCGAATACACCTTGTCAATTGGCAGGCTATTTGAAGATCAAAATGGGATGGGGGATGGGGCCTCAAAGACCTCACCACTTTCAATGTTTCTCTTTTGGCCAGCTCCTTCTGGAGAGCTGTCTCCACTGTCAGTATTTGGCACACTATTATCTTGGATAAGTACCTGGAATCAAAACCGCTTCTTTATTGGCTCCGTAAACAACCCGTCCAGCTGACAAGAGCCTCACCCTTTTGGAAAGGACTTGTGAACTCATCATCGGTTATACAACACTGGATTTGCTAGATGCCGGGCGAGGGCCGTGAGATTCAACTAGGCAGAGATGTTATTCTTGGCCTAGGGGAACGATCCTTACTGTCAACAGCGATGTAGTTTCACCTTCGGTCTTTAAATCTATATACTCTTGCCCAGATTAGAACAGGGTCTGCCGCGTCCTTGCTGCCGGATGATTGGCTGTCAGCTAGTGACCTCCACCTGAGCGAGCCGCTCACAACAGAATGGAACTGTTATATTTTAGCACTAAAAGGCGCCGGAATTTCGCTGAAGACAGAGCCGGATGTCCTGTCATGGGCCGGCAGTGATGGATCGGGCTTAATTACAGCAAAAAACTTATATTTTGCCCTCCAGAATCGTATCTACTCCGTGCCGTGCTTGCCATGGTTAATCAAACTTTGGAAATTACAGCTGCCTCTTAAACTTAAGTTATTCTCCTGGCTGGTAGGCAATAACAAACTCCTTACCTGGGAAGTGTTACAAAGGCGTGGCTGGGTGGGGCCGAGTCTTTGTTTACTTTGCAAAGCAGCTCCTGAGAACCTTTTTCATCTTCTAATGCATTGTCCCTTCTCCAAAGAAGTCTGGCACCGAATTACTGTGCATTATAATCTACTGTCCTCCTGGAGTGGCTCCACCATTTTGGATAGTTTTCCGTGCTGGCTTACCAGTTTTTCGAGCCCGCCTAGCCTGGTCATCCAATTCTGCTGGCAAATCTGGTTAGAGCGAAACAGAGTTCTATTCGAGGATTCCAGCCCATATCCGCCCAGGGTGTATTCCAAGATAATAGCATCCTTCAACTGGAAAACGCCCAAGGTCAGAGATCATCCTCACCGTGCTTTATCAATCGACTTGACCGAGGGGCACTCTATTGCCTTTTTTGACGGAGCTGCGCTGGCCAATGGCTCCAACTGCGGCGCTGGAGGGTTCTTCAAGTCTTATAAGTCCAGGATTTCTAGCTGGTTCATAAACTTCGGCTCTGGCACAAACACAAAAGCTGAACTTTTGGGTTTATGGACTACGCTCACACTGGTAGCTCACTGGTCTCTCGATGCTCTACACGTCCAGGGTGACTCCAGGGTGATAATAGACTGGATCTCAAACAAGGGCAGGCTCAACTCCATACATTTGGCAGGTTGGATGCAGAAAA
The DNA here is from genome assembly GCA_032191745.1 of Picea mariana. Taxonomy (NCBI): domain Eukaryota; kingdom Viridiplantae; phylum Streptophyta; class Pinopsida; order Pinales; family Pinaceae; genus Picea; species Picea mariana. The sequence goes on from JASDQU010335100.1 coordinate 5,062, forward strand.
CGAGGGATCTTAAGCAACGCTTCTCCAATATTTCTTTCCTTCATGTTTCTCGTGCTCATAATCGGACTGCTGACGCTCTATCCAAGAGAGCACTTTCCGAGGAGACTGGAAAGCTCTCGATCTATCACTGTGATAATTGGATCGAGAGCTCCATTACCTCCTTTAACATTTTTGTCTGATGCTGGCATCCAATAGATACTATCCAAAGCACTGCAGTTAGCTGGACTTGATCAAGTTGGTGGCTGATCAGTCATCGTCTTCATATACGATTCTCATGCTCTTATGTATGGACTGATTACTCACTTAAAATGCTTGTGTGTCAGATTCAGATATGGCAAGAGCTTGCTGTTCAACCGTATACAGTCTGTCCATGTAAATGAATTTTATAGTAATATAAATTCGAGCTAATTTTTTTTGGAAAAAAAAAAAAAAGATTACACTCTTGTCAAATATGTCTTATTTAAAATCAATTATCCCAATGACTTTTACTTTAATTAAGTGTTGAAAATAAATCCCCCGATGACAAAAAAGAAAAGAAAAAAAACTCTCATACATTCACAAAAAATGCTATCATTTATTAATTCTATTTAGGCGTTCAATCCAATTATAGGAAATACTAAAAATGATTTATTATTTAAATTATTTTAAAATTTATGATGCTAAATAATAGGATTTCAATAAAATTGAAGGTCAATCCAAAATAACTTTAATCTAGGATAACATTGCTTTGAGGATAACATTGCTCCTATTGTAACAACTACAATATCCAAATTACTAATTTAATTTATATTAATAATTATATAAATATATATAACATAATATTGAAACTTTGAATTTCCATAAAAAAATTATTAGAAAAAAAGAGAAACAAAATTGAAAATACATATATAAAATTTTAACATCTTCTTAAAATTAAATTTTACATATATAAACTTCAAACATTTTTGTAAATTTGAAGCATTATTCTTGTTGATTGGGAAAAACTAAATAGTATTATTTTTGTAATATGAAAATACAACAAAAAGTCAATGATATGGTTGGTTGATAGCAACAACATATTTAGTGTGCGTTTGAAGGAAAACATATATGCATTAAAAGTTTTTCATATCTACAACTATAAAGTTAGTATTTTTAAGCTTTTTTTACTTAAATATTTTTTAAAATAATATTTAGTGTAGTTTATTCTTTGTTTTATAGTGACATTTTAAATAAATACAATGAAAATGTTTGTAATAAATTATGTATTTGTAATCATGCAATAAAAAAATTTACATTTTAATTTAATATAATTTTAATTTAAAACTCTCTATTTTGGAAATTGGTTCCTAAGCTCCCATTTTCTTGATGTTGAAGCTCCCAAAAAGCTACCAAGTTTTCAAAACAATTCCCAACCAATTAGAAACTTGGAACACTAGAACTACACCTATGAAAAATACTAAAAACTATTTATTATTTAAACTATTTTAAATATAAAATTTGTCATTATTCAACTTCAATTCAATAAGGAAATACTAAAAACTATTTATTATTTAAATAATTTTAAATATAAAATTTATGATATTAATAATTTTTATATTATTTAATTGTCATTTTATTTTATGATTTGTAAAAATCAATAAAATTAGTTAATTATCAGTTTGTTTATTTTATGTAGTGTGAAAGAAAAGTAAATTAAATTAAACAAGTAAATACTCGGCAATGTTGAATGTATATGATCTGACAAGCTCTTACGGAAGAATCTAGGGTCTAGTTCTAGGGTTACAGGTTCGAAAACGAGAAGAATGGTAACCAGAGGAGGAGGGAGCGAGACTCCCTCTTACAATGATCCAAAAAAGGATCCAGAGAAGACTAAGAACAACTCAGAACTCACAGAGGCAACTCAGGACGCTCAAAATGGCTTCAACAGACAAAGAAAGGGAAAAAATTCAAAGTTCCCAAAACTTAGTTAAAATGGCATGGTCGTGAAGAGTGCGTCGCAAGCTTTCTAACAACACAAACGAAACCTTGTCAAAAAGTCAAAAGGTCAAGGTGACACATGTCACCACTTCAAGGTTGACACGTGGCACGTCCGTACATGGAGATGTGGCACAATGTTATAGGTATACGTGGTAGGTTCTCCGGCTAACATGTGCAAAGGATAGCCAATGAGAGGTTGCCATGTGGTAACCCCCCATTGGCCTCTTACAATACAATCTATTAAAAAATATATTGGAGCTAACGAGACTCAAACTCCTAACCTCCTAGCCCAAAGGCCTCACAACTCTGCGCTAGCCAACATACCATTATATAGTTCTTGTTTATAATATGACACAAATATTATTTAAGCTTAAATGTTTTATGTGGGCAGAAAAAGAAATGTTCTAGGCCCTCGACCCAGCCCCTGGTTATATGCTAATCCATGCGACCATATATATGTCCACCACCAATGGGCTAACATAACAGTCCACCATTTTAGTGGCATATTCCGCTAGTTTAGCAACCACAACCAAATTTAGTAGAGCGCACCAAAAATTTGGTTGCAACCATGTGTATTAAAAGGGGAGTCCGTGGTATTCGATATCGAGACCTCCGCCAACCAACACTCTAAATATAGCTCCAATATCCAATGCGCCAAACCACTCATGAATGTTTAATCGCCCGAGTTTTTGTATAAAAGGGGGCTTTCCACTAGTGTATGGGACAAAGGAGAACTAAGAGCGCACCTGTACAATTTTTGGCACGGATTTCGATACAGGACACATTTTTCGAGATTTTTCCAATCATTCATTTATAGAGGTAGGCACAGAAATCGAGGGAGGGGTATCTCTTGGGCCTGAAAGTGCCAGAATCGGATCGAGGTGTGGAGACAGTCATTTTTAGGTAATTCGACGCCACTAACGCAGTGGTGATGTTTGTTTTCTTATATGAGCAAAACTTTTGTAGCTTAACTCCAGAATGAGGTATACTTATGTATTTTGCCCAATTCTTTTGTGGAGTTCTACGCATTTGAGAGCAGGGCCCGAAGACGTAGTCCATGAGGGATGAACTCTGTTATCAATTTTTTAGGTTCATATTTCATTCTTATGTCTCTTTTTTTTGAGCTTTTCCTTCTTTGTGGTGTACTTTAGTTTATTTTCATTTAATTCAATTCTTTAATAAGTCACCTGATGAAAAGATCCTAGATCATGTTGATATCAGAGCAATCGTATTTGACTTGAATTGTTGAGTATGAATGCTTACTAGGGACAAGCATAAGCGGGGTGAAGGAACTCGTAAGACTTTCAATCCTGAAGTTGGTCGTGCATCTCGAAGGAAGAACATGACAGAAGAGGACAAGCATGATGAACAGGAGAAAAAATTTCACATGGACTTTTATCGCATGTTAGAAATGGTCAAACGAATCTATGGGGAAAATGAGAAGAGGATGAAGAATAAAGTGAAGAAAAAGGAAGCACCACTAGATGATGATGCTTCAATAAACCAAGGGGCTGGAGGAGATCCTCCTGAGAGTGAGCCTCCATCTTCACCTTCAAGTTCTAGTTCTTCTTCCCCTGAGCATTCTCATCACTCTCAACATTCTAGCCATAAAGCCTCTTTTAAGAAACCATTATTAAATCTCGATGTAAAGTTTGCTTTATCTATGTTTAATGGAGATGCTAATCCTGAAAAACTAGACAATTGGATCCAACAAGTTGAAGTATATTGACGTGTTCAACATATTGATGAAGAGGAAGTTAAAGTGCAACTAGCTTCTCTTCGGTTGGAAGGCACCACTCTCGTATGGTGCGAGAGGAAGCTAGATGACATAAGTAAGTGTGGTAATATTCTTTCCTCATGGTCGTAATTTAAATCAGAGATAAGGAAGCAGTTCTATCCATTAGGGTATTTACATAAAGCAATGATGGAATGACAAACTTTAATTCAAAGTGAAGGTCAGACTACACAAAGTTTCATAGAAGAATTTAGGAAGAAATCTCTTGCATTGAACATTCCTTTGGATTCTTATGAAACTTTAATGAAGTATATTGGCGCACTTCATAGTTATATTCGTCATACTTTTCTCTTGTTTAACCCCACTAGTCTTGATGAAGTTTGCGTGCAAGCCACTCACCTTGAGAACAAGGGGAAACATGTTCAATAAGATCCCATGAAGAAACCTTCCAATTTCCCACACAAGACTTTCAAGAAGTTCAAAATGAAGGACAAGAAGGCCGCTACAGTAACAAGAGAAGGAGAAAAACCATCTTGCACTCATTACAAGAAGAGCAGTCTGTAAGTTTTAAACCTGTGAATTAAAGCAATGCATATAGGTTCTTAAGCAAAACATAATTTAATCAATGGCTCATTCACATAGTACATAGAGATTTATACCGGAAACCCTCAACCGGGAAAACCTTTCTTATATTCATTATATCAAATTTCCCCATTCACCATACAATATATATACAATGTTTTTAGGTATTCCATAGATACCAAAACCCTAATCCCTTAATGCGGGATTAATTTACAAAACCGCTAAAAATAACAAAATCTGCTAAAAATAGCAAAAACCGCCCCCAAAATTTTTTTCGGGGTGCTGCCCCGGGCTACAGCCCGTTGCCAAACGCTGCGCGTAACCAGGGAGGGCATACCTGTCCCCCCTGGGACCCCCCTAGGAAAGCGCCCGGTGCACACGACACTAAGATCACTACTAGAGGGATCGTCAGACGCAGTTGTCGTATCTGACGTGCCCCCCCACACACATGCAAAGAATATAACACCTACCCAACACGGTCACGATGAAGAACAATGTTGGAAACTGCATCCAGAAAAGAAATCGAAACAGTTCGGTGGAAAGGGGAAGACAAAGACTGTTGCTACAGTGCAACAAGATCTTGGTTCCGATTTGGGAGATGAAGGAAAGATCACAGCGGTTGGAGTACAAGGTAAAGATTCCCTTCATGCTAGTTCAAGTTCCAATGATGAACTCATATTGATGAACACAATATGAATGATTTATTTCATATACGAGTTGTATCTATACATATTAAGATAGATACATTATTTGATCTGGGTTCCCAGGTAAACTTAATATCTGAAGCACTTGTCAAGAAGATGGGTCTTGTAATGAAACCAAATCCAAAGCCTTAGTCTCTTGGTTGGGTATGTGATAAAGCAAAACTTAATGTCACCAAACAATGTAGGATCAGTTGAAGAATGTTGTTTATTTCACTAAGTTGGATGTGCGCAGTGGATATCATCAAATCAGGGTCGCATAACAAGATGCATGGAAAACTGCCTTTAAAAGCAAACAAGGATTGTTTGAGTGGTTAGTTATGTAGTTTGGGCTTTGTAATGCTTCGACAACTTTCATGCGTGTGATGAATGAGGTATTCGGGCCTTTCCTAGATGACTTTGTGATCATATATTTAGACGACATTCTTGTTTTTAGCAAGACTTGGGATGAACATGCAAGGCATGTAAAGCATGTATTGGATACAGTGCAAAGGGAAAAGTTGTATGTAAAAATGTCTAAATGTGAATTTGGCAATAATGCACTTGTATACTTAGGTCATATCGTGGGAGGAGGACAATTGAAGATTGATCCTTCCAAAATTGATGTAATTGTAAATTGGCCTGAGCCAAAAAAGTGTGACCAAAATCCGGAGCTTCTTAGGTGCAGTCCAATATTGGAGGAGACTCATTCCCAACTTCTCCTTTATAGCAGCTCCTTTGCATTCCTTGACCAGTGTGAAGAACACTTTCCAGTGGGAAGGAAAGAAACAAAAATCTTTCGACACTTTGAAGGAGAATATCAATACCGCACCAGTATTAGCACTGTCGAATCTTCAACAGCCGTTCGATATCGAGACAGACGCCAACAGATACGCCATGGTGCAGTATTAGTGCAATATCATAAGCCTATATGTTACCGCTCTGAAAATTTTAACCAAGCTGTTGTTAACTATCCTACATATGATAAAGAGTTGTATGCATTATTTCAAAGCGTAAAGAAATGGAAGCATTACTTGTTAGGGAAGGAAACAATCATACCTACATATCACCATCCCTTACAGTATCTTCAAGCACAGACCAAACTACAACAATCTCGACACTACATATGGATGGGTTTTCTACAACAATTTCAGTTGGTAATCAAGTACAAGAAGGGTACAAGTAACAAGGTAGCCGATATGCTTTCTAGACCTCCTATTGTTGCATCTATTATTTTGAATAATACTTCTTTATCTCATGATAGCTATATAGAACAATATGCCATCGATGAAGATTTTAAAGAAGTATATGAGAAGCTAACCCATGGTGCACATGTAGTGAACTATTGTCTGCAGGTAAAATTACTCTATCATCTTGGGAAGCTATGTGTTCCTACAAGTGAACGAGTCCATGTAATACGAGAAGCTCACACTTCTCTTGTGTCTGGGAATTTTTGGGTAGGAAAAACTATGGCTTATTTGTAGAGGTTTTGTTACTGGCCTCAAATGAAAGAAATTGTAACTAAATATGTAAAGGGGTGTGTGATGTGTTCTACTTGTAAGCCCACTAATATAAAATTGGGGCTATACTCACCACTTCCTGTTCCATCCCATCCATGGGAAAACATTTCCATGGATTTTGTATGGGGTTTACCAAGTACCAAAGGAGGTCATGACTATTTGTATGTTGTAGTGGATAGGCTCAACAAGATGTGTATCTTGATGCCATGTAAAAAGCAGATCACTACTGAGAAGATTGTTAATCTCTTCTTTCAGTATGTTTGGGTTCACTTTGGGTTACCCACGTCCTTTCTCTCAGATTGAGATACTCGATTGCTTGGTGATTTTTGGACTAGCTTGTGGAGAATGATGGACACCAAATTGAAGAGGAGCACTTCTTTCCATCCACAGACTTACGTACAAACAGAGGTGGTAGACAAAACAATGGTACTTTTGATCTGAGGCTACTGCAGCAAGCATCCTAAGTTATGGGATGAACAAATACCCTATGTTAAGAACCAAATATTAATATAGCATAGAAAAACCTCAGAAAAAGTACTCAACGCCTTGAAAAAGAGATAATTTCAGATAATAAGCCTCTTCGAGGGGACAACCTCCTTTTACCCCACTTAAATGTTCAAGTACAAGATGATTCAAAATGAAAATGTCTCCTTGGTATATATAGGAGACTAGGGGGTATAATTACAACTAAAGGCCTAAAGCTAACATAAATAAAATAACATTACTAATATAATATGCCCCAATTAAGGGGTAATGAGCCAATATTAGGGCTTAACATGCCCCTCCCCTTGAGACAAGTGTTGTCCACAACGCTTGAGTAACTCTGGATGCTGCTGTATAAAAGACTCATCTTCCCAAGTGGAATCTTCAGTCGGTAGTTTCCTCCATTTAATGAGATACTTTGAAATGGATCTATTCCTCAGCTGGTGAATTCTTGTGTTAGTGATGGCTTCAGGCTCCAATATGATTTTTCCTTCCTCGTCAAGTTCTGGCAATATAGTTTGAACTGGGATCTTGTTGCCTATAACCTTGTTTAAGCATGAAACATGGAAAACTGGGTGTACTCGTGAAGATGCAGACAACTCCAATTTGTATGCCATAGTACCAATCTTTTGCAACACCTTATAAGGGCCATAGTACTTTG
>JASDQU010335101.1:888-12690 GCA_032191745.1 Picea mariana
ATATATAATCACTATTAACAATATCAAACATTTATTTAATTAACCAATTGTTGCGCAATCCACCCAACATCTCTGCGAGAACTACAAAAGAACTGTCGCTCAACAAGGTGTATCCAAAGATTAAAATAAAGTAAGATGTTATCAACTTTCGACTTTTACAAGGATGCACAACTAGCACACTAATTTATTATATAATTTAAATATGTTTCGTAAGTTAATTACGCTTCCAAGGATTTAGTAATCACCTCAACTTTTACCAATGACGTAGGACTCAGATTAAAAAGAAATTTTTTGTTTCTATCAATAAAACATGGATCCATACATGTATATTAAACTCGGGATGTAAAATTTATTCAAAAACCAACAATAAAATTTCATTATCCTACATTTAACTCGTGACCATTAATTATATAGATGCTTAAAATAAAATCAATAATATATGCCATAATATAATTTGTTAATATCAATATGAAATTTTAAGGGAAAACCTTCACACATTTCATTAACATCAGTTCCCTTTCTATATCAATAATTAAAATAATTCATTAGTACAAAAATTATAATTATAAACCTTTTTCTAATGATTGAAACAACATAATCATTAATGATACATTAATATACTTTGTTGATCTCAATCTTAACTAAATATAATACATTTAATAATAATTACTGAAATAAAACCTTTAACTCTATTCGCCTTCTTTTGTTAATGTAACCACCATTTCTTTTATGATACCCTAAATGTATTTTTATATAACAAGTGTATCTTAATACAATATGGAAAAGTTATTAAAATACAGTTGACTTCTACATTACCATTAAGGAAGGGAGAATAATTTAATCATTTCTGAGGTTCTAAGTTAGTAAGGGGTTTGTTCTTATGGTGAGAACAATTTTAAATGGTAAGTGATTCAGATCGTCGAGAGTTCATCAAGAATCTTTATACCTTGATGTAATTAATAGACATATGGAAATTTCCAGTATGGCAGCTCTAGAGATCATAAATTACAAGTGTTTCTCTGTAGTTCTGTTTTCTAAATTATTAAATCAATAAAAAGTAAGAAAACCATTAATATTTCGTTGCGAATTCGTGAATGTATAAGATACATTTATCATTAGTGAAATCTTCCCATGCCTGGTTGGTTTTTGTCAGGGTTGTACTCCTTTTCCTTTTTGTTTTTCTTTAAGTGTTTTGATGACCATTTATTTTTGCCTTTATTGCTGGTTTCTCGGGATGATCTAGAGGTAGGGTCCCACGAGATTTGATTGGTAACTGGTTCAATGGTGACAGTCTTTTTTCAAGATGGCTACTCCTAGGATGGAGCTTGAAGCAAGTGGTTTATTGGGCGCGTTCGACGAGGAGGACTGGGACCGTGAGGGTCTCTTCAAGGCTATTGATGAGTTGTGTGGATTAAATGGTGGTCAGAAGCATTTAGGGAATACATTAAACCCTTTAGAATCGTCACCTCCAGGTTTTTCTTCTCCTTCTTCCTATGGGCCTGCTCCCTCTGATAATAAAGTCTTGTTTTCACAATCCTCTCAGCCTCCTGCTACAGATGACCGGTTTATAACACCAAGTTCTGCTTGAGCGAATTATTTTCAGGTGGTTGGTAACAAGGGAGGAAGTGGTTTAATTCGTGAGGACGTTAGGACTGTCAAGGATCCTTCCCTGTCTCGAGTTCAAAGTGGAACTAAGAGACATAAGGTTTTAGGAACCAAGAAGGCTACCAGAGTCTGGAAGCCAAAAAAATTGTGTCATTGACTGGTCATTGGTATGGACATCGGGCTCGAGGAGACGTGCCAACTTGCATTATCCACACTGGTAGGACATTTCGCATACAAACATAAGTGTGTTTTATCTTTCTTGCATGGATGATTTTAGGGGCTAAATTTCGCTCATGGGCTAATTTTCCATGGTTTTTCCAAAAATGAGATTCGTTATTTTAAAAATGATTTGCCCAAATTCTATAGGATAAAATTATTTTACCTTAAAAATTGCCAAAATTTTATAAAAACTATATAAAATACTTATAAATTTGAGTATTTTTAAAAAAATATCGCGAAACATTTATAGTTGACATATGAAGGATTATTAATATTCGCTAAGGTTTCTACATTTTTAAATAAATTTCCATCCTTAAAATCATCCCTGCCTTCTTGGACTGGATGAAGGATATTTGGCTTCCTCGACAGGTTATGTCTCGAATTTTATGATGCTAACCTGTGGTTGGTTCAGCCTTCTTTTTAAGAACCCTGAGGATGTGGAGTGTATTCTAAATCAATTATGGGACTACAAGGGTGGCAGCCTAATGTTGAAACAGTGGAGAATAGGCTTCAACCCAGCAACTAAGTACTTTAGTCCCAGGCATGTTTGGTTGTTGTTACCTGGACTACCCTTAAATCTTTGGAACTTACCTGGGCTTACGACTATTGTGAATTTACTTGGCAGATTTTTGAAAGTTGATGAAGTCTGTCTTCACATGACAGATAAACGATTGGCACGAGTGTTGGTTGAGTTAGACTTGCATGCGGGTCTAATGGACTCCATTGAGATGGAGTGGATAGGACATGTTTCAGTCCAGCATTTGGACTATCTTGGTCTGCCTTTTAGGTGTACCTCCTATCGACAAACGGATCACCTAAGGAAGGATTTCCACCCTACAAATTTTTCCATAGAGGAGGGAGATGATCTGACTTCTGGCTTAGTGGACATGCTTTATTTGGATGAAAGCCCGGTAGGACAGAGTACTATGGATGTAGATGTTACAGAAGAAATGGAGGAGTCTCTGGATGATGCCTCTAGCACACTCATGGATAAGATAAATTTCTTTTGTCCCTCTTTTTTTTAAAGCTATCCTTATGGGAAAGGGACTTTCTAGGGAATTCAACTCTGTTACTTGTTGTATCTTTGGGTTCTTCTGGGAAGGGGATGGACTCTATGTCTAGGGAAGAAGTTTCAGGGGCCACAAAACTTGTACTGTCTAGCTCTCTTAATACCACACAAGACTCTGTTTTGTTAAAACCTTCGGACCCTCACCCTTTTTCCTTGACCTCACAACCTTTTCCCTCGACTGCCTTGACTGATTCTGATCCTTCCTCAGCTCCTGTCTGCAAGTCCTTAGCTACCACTACAAAAGAGCCCAAGGATACGATACCTCTACAGACCTTTTGGGGATCATAGGTTTTTGTTAATCCGCTTTGTGATTCTGGTGTTGCTTTGTTGTCTGATAGATCGGTTTTAAATAGGAAGTTGGCCTAGTCAAGAGGCTTGAGCTCAGAGGTGTCTCCTATAAAAACTAGGAGTGTTAGGAAGAAACAAGAGCTGGACTCATCCACCTTTGATTTACCATCTTCTTCTACCTTGGAAAAAGGGGCGCTTAGAGGCATGAAAGCCCTTGCAAGGGATAAATCATGATCCTCCTCTCCTTAAATGTTAGAGGGGTGGGGGGTCCCCTAAAACTACCCTCCTTGAGAAGGTTAATATCTTCTACTAAGTCAGGTTTAATCTTCCTTCAGGAAACTCTTGTGGATGAGGAAAAAGATAGGAATTTTATGAATGTCGTGTGTCCATCATGGATGCTCTCGACCGTGAGCTCGGTGGGGAAGTTAGGAGGGATCCTGGTGGCGTGGAACCCTAATTTGTTGGATTTGCAACCCTCCTTATGTGTTGGTGGTATTCTATTGACAGGTGTTCATATCCCTGACAACAGAAGGAGTAGCTTTATAAATATTTATGGTTTGTGCTCTGGGCGTAGATTATTTTGGGAGAATTTGAGAGCTAGTGGTCTCCTTGATCGGAGAAATTTGATTATTGCAGGGGATCTCAACTTTATGACTGGATCAGATGAGGTATCGGGGGCTTCGGCCTTGTTATATTCACAGGTGGAATTATTCAGAGACTTGTTCATGGGACAACACTTAATTGACATTAATCCTATGAAGGTGGTCCCAACTTGGAGTAATTGCAGGATGGGATCGGAAAAAATATCTAAAAGATTAGACAAAGTCTATGTATCTACTGAATTTCTTGAAGAATTGACACTTTTTAGATCTTGGGTTGATCAACTTTACATTTCTGACCATGCATCAGTTCTCTTTCAAATTGATTTCGGTGTTAAGTATGTGTCCTATCCTTTTAAGTTCAATTCGACATTGCTGAAGGATGGAATTTTTGGGGAATTGGTGAGAGATGTTTGGAATTCCTTGCAGGATTCAATGGGAGGCAGTGCACAATCCAGATTAGTAGGGAAGCTTAAATCATTGAAGGAGAGGGTGAGAAAGTGGCCAGTTAGCAAGAAGAAAAACGAACAACAGATATATGCTCATCTTGAAAAGAATATCACTAATCTTATGAAAGAAAGTATTGACCATCCTCTTGAGATAGAATCACTCCTCCGATTAAATACACTAGGAACAAAATGTTATTGGCCGAGGAGGAATTGTGGTGCCAGAAGAGCAGGGAAAATTGGATCTTGTCGGGTGACAAGAATACCAAATTCTTCCATAAGTTTATCAGCTATAGGCACAACAAAAAACACATTTGGGAGGTTAAGGATGAAACAGAACAAGTTTTTATAGGGCAGGAGGCTATTAAGGGAGAAGCTTTGAGACACTTTAGTACCTTTTACAAAGAATCACATCTATCAATTGTGGATCAGATTGAGGCTGTGAGATTATATCCCAGATTGACAACATATGAGGAGGTACAAGTTCTTGAAAATCCGGTCTCGAAGTAGGAGATTCTTGAGGTATTAAAGGGGTTTACCAAGGACAAGAGTCCTGGTCTTGATGGGTGGACTGTAGAGTTTTTCTTACATTTCTTTGATTTGATTGCAGATGACCTTTGGGAGGCCGTTGAAGACTCTCGCATTTCTGGTATGGTCAATAGATCTTTAAATTCTACCTTTATAGCTCTCATTCCAAAACTTAATGGACCAACTACCTTTGGTGACTTCAAACCAATTGCCTTGTGTAATCTATGTTATAATATAATTACAAAGATCATAGCTACTCGGATAAGACCTATTATGTTCTGTACTCTCTCAGTTGAACAGTTTGGGTTTCTTAGAGGAAAACAAATAATTGATGCCATAGGCACAACACAGAAGTGTATTCATAGCATTAAGATGAAAATATTGCAAGCGATGATCCTTAGAATTGACTTGAAGAAGGGCTATGACTGTATTAGTTTGGATTATATCAGACGTGTTTTATTACAGTGTGGTTTTGGTCGTCCAATGACCAACTGGATTATGGGATGTATTACTTCAGCCACCTATGTTGTCCTTATCAATGGAGAGCCTACTGATTTTTTCAATGGGGGAAGAGGTCTTAGACAGGGGTGCCCACTGTCACCTCTTCTATTTATCTTAATTATGGAAGGCTTGATCCTTGCCCTTAAAAAAAGACAAGAAGAAGGCTTGGTGTCTGGTATTAAGGTAACTAGATTGTTACGAATTCTTCATCTCCTTTTTGTGGATGATATCCTCATAATGAATAATGCTTATGTAAATGAGTGGTTGGAAATTCATAGGCTCTTGGTAAATTTCTGCAATGCCACTAGATTGATGATCAATCCACATAAATCATCTTTCTATCAGGCTGGAGTCCAATCAGTTGTCTTAGATGCTATTAAATCTTTCTTTCCTTTTGAAGTTTACTCTTTAGCTTCGAGTTTTAAATATTTGGGGTATTTTTTGAAAGTTGAAAGGTACAAGGCAGTGGATTGGGATTGGCTTCTAACAAAATTTGAACCCAGAATCGCTCATTGGTGTAATACATGGTTGACTTTCAGTGGTCGACTAGTCTTGGTCAAGGCTATCCTGGAAAGACAACCAGACTATTGGCTGACACTAGCCAATATTTTTTCTTTGATCCTACACAAAATTCGACAAGTCACATATAACTTTCTTTGGAATGGCAATAAAATATGTAAAGGATATCATATTTGTAGTTGGAATTACATTTCTCGTCCAAAAATATTTGGGGGTTGGGGCCTGCGAAATCTTTTTATCTTCAGTTGGACAATGGCTGTTAATACTTTGTGGAGGGTATTAATGGGTGATGGACTCTGGCATCATATTATCAAAGCTAAGTATATTTCTTCCTTTTTGTGGAGCATTGGCTAAGGATGGCACCAGCTTCTGGATCATCTAGATCTCAGACTTGGAAGCACCTTCAGAATTCACTGAATGTTATTCTCCAGTGGACTGCCTGGTATCTGTTTTTTGGTACCATGATAGTTATTGGGAGAGACTCGATTATTGGAATGGGAGAAACAACTATATTATCTGATGGTCTTATTTCGGCATTAAATCATCGAGGGATCCATTACTTATTTCAGGCTCAAGGGGTGTCGAGACCAGGAAGCATTGGGGACTCTTGGGTAACTAGTGCAAATTTAGACTTGCAGGGAGCCCATGCACAGAAATGGCAGAATTTTAGAAGGGAAATTATCAGTAATGGCATAAAAATTCGGCCTCGGTCGGACATACTGAAGTGGACGGGTGACTCTTCGGGTAGGATTACTGTTAAGAATGTTTATGAGGCTATCGAATGTAAGAAACATGATTTCTTAATTGGAGGATGGAGAAAGGAACTATGGCACTGGGATTGTCCACAAAAGCTAAAGTTTTTTTCTTGGTTAGTGGCGGAAAATAAATTTCTCTCATGGGATAATCTACAACGAAGGGGATTTATTGGGCCGGGTATTTTCCATTTGTGTATGAAGGAGGAGGAATCAATTTTCCACTTATTTGTTGACTGCCCTTTTTCGAAGGAGGTGTGGATCAAAGTAACACAAAGATTATCTCTAACAGGACAATGGATCGACACTTCTATCCCTCACTGCTTCAAGAACTGGAGAACTCTTAATACAATTTATCCAACCCTCCCGACCTTCATTTTTTGGAATCTTTGGAGGGAAAGAAATGGTGCAATATTTGAAAATGGGAAGCCATCTACTTAGAAGGTAGTTATATTATCCCTCTCGGCAATGGAATATTATAGGCTGCCTCCTAAGAAGAAGAAAGTTTGGAAGATTGCAAAGAATCATGAGGTTAGGTGTTTGGCTGGGTGGTTTGATGGTGTAGCTTGTGCAAATGGTTTGAATAGTGGAGCTTGAGGTGTCATCCAGATTAATGAATACAAAATTTTTAAATGGTATTTAAATTGTGGTCCTAGTACAAACACCAAAGCAGAGCTGCTTGGTGCATGGGATCTTCTAGTTTTGGTTATTCAGTATGACATCATGGAGTTCTTTGTGCAGGGTGACTCGAGGATCATTATTGATTGGTTGATTGGTAGAGGACAACTAAATTTTTTAATAGTGGAGTGGTGGAAGGAGAGGATTGCTGAGTTAAAATCTCATTTTCAGGCTATTACTTCCCGACACATTTATCGTGAAGACAGCATTGAGGCAGATAGACTTTCAAAGATAGCCCTTAATAAGATACCTGGGAAAATTGAATTTTTCCAATGTGTGGGAGATCATGAAGGCCCACATATGTTCTTAGAGATTTTCTAGTTTCCAGTTGTCACCGATGATCATCTTTTTATTTTTGATGATTATGTTGTAATAGATACCGTTGAAATTACTGATCGATATTATGGTTTCTGGATAGTATGTCAATGATGACATTATGCTGGATAGTCTGGATGGAGATTAGGGGATCTATTTCTTGATATTTTGTTGTAGCTGTCGGTGCGACACTATATTTAATGAACAGTTTATATCTCTCTGTGAATATAAAGTGAAATTTTTTGTGGAAAAAAATGATACATTTATTACTCATTGATTTACCCGCGTTTTTTTTTTTTTTTTCTGAACTTAACACTTGAACCTTTGTTACACAAATTCACATCTAATCCTAAATAACAATTTTTAGGTTATCTCAAGTACTCTCAAATTTTTATTGTTATCAAAACTCTTGGCATAATGCGTATGCTGGAAGCTAGGACAGTGAATTCATTAGAATCCAATCAAATAGATTCCTATAGTTTGGGTGTTTTTGTCTTTGAAATGATTGAAATGGTATTATATTGATATAACTTTCAGGAAGCTATAAATACCACAGAAGGAAATAAGTGAACACTGCAGCAAGGGTGTGAATGCAGAGTTCATACCAAAATTAACAACTTATATACACAGGTTCATAAAGTGTTAATAGATTTGGATTTTATATAGAAACGATTTAGGGAAACTAACATTCGAGTTCAGCATTCTTAAATTTTAAATAAAATGGATATACAAAAAATATTTCCTCCTCGTCCCAAAATTTCCCCCTCATCATTCTTTGTTGGGATTTGGTGACAACAAATTCCTTAAAGGATGGTTTTGGATCCTATTATGGATACCAAATAGACCAAGTTAGAATATGGATAGGGATTGCATTTAATAATCAGTTTCTTGTAAATGTATATAAATACATGTAAGCTTGTAGAGGCAGAGAGAGAGACAGAGTGAGAACTTGCTAATCTGTTGTAATCTCCATGATCTGAATAATAAGACAATTGATGCTTATGCTTGGCGGACGTAGCCCAACATTTGGATGAACCACGTGAAATATCTGTGTTTCTTATTTGTGTGATTGTTAATTATCATATGTGAATTGTGTTTTCCTCATTTGCAATTCTAACAAGTGGTATCAGAGCTGGTTGGAGGAGTGTCAAATTATTGGAGGAGCCACATGAGTGAAATCTGTGTGAGGTGCATCGAGTGTAACATCGCCATGAGTCCCTCCTCTGAAAGGGTGTGACGTCATATTAGTCAAACTTTGCGCAAGTTCAAAAACCTGGAATCCTCGTGGTCTAAGTGTATCGGGAGATGTAGAGACTCTTTAAGATTGCCGCACTCCAGTGGTAGCGAGAGGTGTAGGAAATCCTCTTCAACATTCGCATGTTTCTTTTCTTTTGAAAAACTTAAGGTATCAAGTCACGTGGTAAAAAGTTATGGTATTGTATAAAACGTGAACAAGTCACATGGAGGTTGCTTTAAAAGGAAGTACTATATTTGGAATATAGTATTTGGAATATAATATTTAAAAGAGTGGGGGAATTAAAATGTAAAGGTGGATGTTTTTTAAAAAGTGAATCTTTTGTTTTTTTAATAGATTTTTACTAAACCTTTTTATATTATTAAAAGGTTTTTTAGATTAAACCTTTTTTAAAATTATTTTTCAACATTGAGTAAGATCATTCCTCCACGTTATTTTTTCAAAGGGCCTTGGTTATTATAAGCAGTGATTTGGTCATTAGGATATTTTGTGCTAATGGCTAAGATGCAGACTTCAAAGTTTGAAGTTTAAAGGTTCAGTTGTAAAAGAAACTTTGAGCTCTGGAAGCTCAAGATGTGGGATTTACTAGTGCAACAAGGGTTGCAAAAAGCATTGGCAAACAAGTCAAGGAAACCAACAGCCATGACGAATGAGGAATGGGAAGACCTGGATGCAAAAGCTCTAAGTACCATTTTTTTATGTCTGGCAGATGATGTTCTGTTTAATATTATAGGAGAGGATACAGGCTTATGGAGCAAGTTGGAAAGTCTATATATGATGAAATGATGAAGTCCTTGACGATCATAATATACTTGAAGAGATAGTTGTACAGTTTGCAGATGAAAGAAGGTACAAAAATTGTTGACCATTTAAATACTTTCAATACCCTTATAGTTCAATTGACTAGTATGGAAGTTAAATTTGAAGATGAAGATAAGGCTATTACACTATTGTGTTCATTTCCTGAGTCTTTAGATAATCTATCCACCTCTATTAGATTTATCTCAGCAGATGTTTTAGATTATGACTCTGTTGTGGGAGATTTGTTGGTTGAGGAGATGAGTAGAAAATCTAGTAAAGAAACCTCAACTTCAAAGGCAATGTTTGTCAGAGGTCAAACTAAAGAGAAGAATGAGAGAATTTTTTCTCGATATAAGTCAAGACATAGAAAGGGTAAAGAAAAATGTTGGTATTGTGGAAAAACAGGACATCTCAAGAAAGATTGTTGGAAAAGAAAGGAATCTGAGAAAAAATCTACGAAGGAAGCAAATTTGGTTGTAACAAATTCAGGTATGATTGATCAAGTTTTATCTGTTTCTAGCAATTTACAATATCAAGAAGAATGGAAATTAGATTCAAGTGCCTCCCACCACATGTGCTCACATACAAATTGGTTCATTTCTTACCAATATGTTGATGAGGGTGTAGTGTTTATGCGAAATGGTATTCCCTGTAAAACTGTTGGGGTTGGCAGTATTAGAATCAAGATGTTCGATGGTATTGTTAAGGAATTAATAGATGTTAGATATGTACCTGATCTTAAATTATTTTTTTTTTTATTAAGAGTGTTGGATTCTTGTGGATATAAGTATATAGGTCAAGGTGGAGCACTGACACTGTTGAAATGTAATTTAGTAGTGATGAAGGCAAAAAAGGTTGATAACCTTTATAAGATGGAAGGGAGTACTGAAGTGACATATGAAGTGAAAAATGTATCTTCTTGTCTATGGCAGAAGCATCAAGGTCATAAAATCAAGAAAGCATTGCAGGTACTAGTAAGCAGTAAATCATTTCCACACTTAAAATCTTTGTTTTTGAATTCCTTCTTATTTAATATATCTGCAAGTTATGATGGTGGTATAAAGGGATGTTGTGTGTGGGATCCTACTTCTCACAAGGTCATCATTGACAGAGATATAGTATGTACGGAATAACCAAAAGGGTTGATTCAAGATTGCAACGGTAAATTTGTTTGCATGCTAGATAATTCATTGTATGGCCTATTGGTACCCAGGCAAATATACAACATGTTTGAATTCTTCATAGTGAGTCAGAATTTTTCAAAGGGTAAGAATGACTATACATTTTATAGTACATTCATAGTCTTGATGTGATCCAAATTTATGTAGGAACACAATGAAATACAAAAATAGACATAAACACAAAGATGCAGCAGAAATAAGACTTCATTTCATTAATAACAAATGACTGAAATATGCTTACAGACAGAATGGAAATAAACTAGCTAGGGCGCTGGTAGCTTATCTCTGAGAAGAGATGTGGCATCTACTGGCCTCTGAACTGTCTTACAATGAGGCTCGAAGGCCCATTATTATTGAGAAACAATGGAAAACCCTAAACATCCAAAAACCTAACCCTAGGAGATGAAACGCCAAGACTATGGGCCCCGTTTGGGTAAGTTGGTACATCAACTTCCCGAGGACATAACTTTGGCATACAATCTCCGTTTGACACGTTATATACCTCGTTAGAAATATCTATCCAAGGAATACAAATTTTGGGTAACCAACATTGACCTACAATCCCTGTTACTCCCCGTTTTCCCAAAAAACGTCGTTTAAGGCCTCAAAATGGCTCTGAAAGTTCAGGACCCGAAAAACTGCTAAAAATAGTAAATTGTGCAGAAACTGAAAAACACAAAGAAGCAATGGTGGGGGTCCAAGTGGAATAGGTGGGTGGCCACCAATATCCACCTGGATCATTCCTCCCCCCTTAGGAAGCAATGGTCCCCATTGCGTTGAGTTCCTCCATGAGATGAGGAAAGTTCTGCTGAACTTGGTCTCTGGTGAGCCATTTGCCTTGGTGAAGGAGTTGGCCTGCTTTGACAACTTGATATAGCGGTATCCTTTTTTTTCAGGTGTTCTTGATCTATGTATCCATGATCTGATCAGTTCTGGCTTGTTCCATGCAGTCTGGATTTAACTCTGTTCGTGTGAGTTGTTCTGCCATGTCGGATGTGTCTAGTAGAGGTGGAAAGTAGGGCCGAAGGCGGTCCACATTGAACACT
>JASDQU010335105.1:0-12678 GCA_032191745.1 Picea mariana
CTTATCTTCATCATTTGTTAATGTTTCTTACAAAGAGAGTCTTCGAAAGATGTTCCACATAAAGATACTTCTCACAAATAGAACCATTTGATCCACCTTGCTGAGAAGTTGAAACCTTGCTGAAGACATCGTTTGCAGAAGATGAATACGGCATGTAGCTGACATTGGAGCAGACAAGAGCACGAGATTTAAATTTTGAACAAGAGAAGCTTTTCGGTGGTTAAGAACTTCAATATATGTGCCTCTTATCCACCGAAATAATCAGCTTTCGGCGGTTAACTAGTTGTTTTACAGACCAGTTTAACCACCGAAAGCTGAGATTTTAAATTTTGAAGACCAAGACTCACTAAAATGAATTTTTTGACTCATTTTATCTCCCAAAATGACGGTGCTATTTTGGGAGTTAACAGGTATCATCATGGTATTTTGTCCAATAATATCCTTAAATTCCTTATACTAGTCGTCATCAATCTGTAGAGATAGAATATTTTCTCGAAGATTCATCTTAAGATGTATTAACAAGAATATGCATGGTCTCTGACTCAACACATCTGCCACTCTGTTCACCATTCCTTTAATGTAAGTAATTTCAAAGTCATATTCGTTGAGTAACTCTGAATAACGCCTTTGTCATGCGTCCGAGTCACTCTGCGTAAATATATGCTGCAATCCACAATGATATGTATTTAATTTAAATTTTCATCCAATTAGATAATGTCTCCATACTCTCAAGGCATATACAATTTCTAATAACTCCAATTCATGCGTTGCATAGTTCTCCTCATGCTTTCTCAGTTTCTTTAAAATGTAAGCGATCACTTGACTGTCTTGCATCAAAACTCCACCTAAGCCTTCCTTGGATGCATCCGTGCATGCCAATAATTCTTTTTCCATGTCGGGGACCTTCAGTATCGATGCCGTCGTTAACAAATCCTTAAGCTTTTGAAATGTTTCCGCTTATTTTTCTGTCCATATGAACTTTTTTTTCTTCCGCAATTCCATGATTAGATTTTCTATCTTCTAAAAACCTTCAACGAATCATCGGTAATATCCCGCTAAACCCATAAAGCTACGTACTTATTGTACGTTTTTCAGAGCTGGACATTCCATAATATCCTCTACTTTCGCTGGATCCACAACGATACCTTTTCTAGATATGATATGTCCCAAATAATGAATATTTGATTGGTAAAAAGAACATCTTGATAGCTTCCCGGACAAATTTTTTTCTCATAGACACTGTAGGACCAATATCAAGTGTTTGTCATGCTCTTATTTTGTCCGAGAATAAATCAGTATGTCATCAATAAATACTTGAACAAACTTGTCCAAGTATTAGTGGAACACCCCATTCATCAAACTCATAAATACCCCCAGGTTGTTCATCAAACCGAAAGGTAAAACTGTAAACTCATAGTGTCTGAATCTTGTCTTAAATGAGGTCTTAGGGATATCTTCCTCCTTAATCCGTAATTTCTAATATTCTGATCTCAATTCAATCTTCAAAAACACTGCCGCTCCCTTCATCCGATCAAAGAAATCGTCAATCCTTGGTAAATGGTACTCATTTTTTATCGTAGCTTTATTCTATTGATGGTAATAAGTACATAACCTCCACGACACATCCTTCTTTCTAACAAAAATCACTAGTGCACCCCATGGTGATACACTCAGACGTATAAGTCCCAAATCCAAAAACTCCTTCAATTGCATTTTCAACTCTTGCAATTTAGGCGTCGACATCTGGTAAGGCATTCTCATAATCGGTTCAGTTCTAGGTTTCAAGTCTATTGTAAACTCTAATTCTCTCTTGGCTGGTAAACCTAGTAAGTCTTCTATAAATACATTTGCAAACTCTTGTACTACAGGAAGGTTTTCTAGTCCTTCAGCTTCGCCCTTTTCGTTTAGTGCTAAGAATGAATATCAATTGCATCCCTTGTACATACTCTTCTACAATTGTAGGGAAGAAATAAACCTCAAGGACACTCCCTGGATTCTTCCTACAATTACTCTACTCTGTCCCAAATCATCTGTCAAACTCAACTATTTCGTCTTAGAATTAAGTATCGAATCATGCGATTTCAACCAGTCCATGCCTATAACTATGTCATAATATCCTAAGATCGTGACGTATATGTTGGCCTTAGTTACAAAATCACCCAAGTTAATGCTATAATCTATTACCTTTCCTCCAACTTTTTGTTTGGCAACAAATTCCATTTCTATGTATTTGAACTCGTCCTACTCGATTTCCTTGACCTTAATTTTCTTTAGCGCTGCACTCAAAATAAATCTCTTTGTAGCACCTGGATTTATCACTAAAACTTTGTTCAATGATCGTACTTGACATCTCAAGCACAGTGGACTGGTGTTGGCCCTTGACCAAGTTTTGGGGATATTCTTGGTCAATTTGACCTATTTTGGAACTTCGACATCCTGTCAAAGACGGAGCGTAAGACGAAGCAGAGATCACAGGATCTCGGCCCCTTTTTAGGTCCTTTTTGGGATTTGGGAATATGTAATGGGAATGGGATGTCGGAACATGGGTTTACCCATGTTTAGGCCTATTTTGTAAAGTATAAATAGATGTTTAGGCAATGTAAAGGAGGGAAAATAATGAGCATCTATGTGATGTAAGGCCGATAAACTAAGTGCTAAGTGAAAGTATGATTTGTAGATGCTCTGTGCATATTGTGAGAACTTGTGGAGCTAAGTGAAAGTGGTTGTAATAGATTGTGGAAGGCTTTGTGCTAGACCTAGCTCGGGGAAGGAAGATCTGGTGATGTGCACGCAGATCTCCTGTTCTATGTAGAGTAGGGTTTTTGTGGCTCTGTACATGTAGATGACTGATTAAAGCTAATAAAGAACAAGAGTTGGTGGACGTAGCCCCAGGGTGGGGGTGAACCATATAAATACTGTGTTATTATGATCTGTGCAATGTTCTGATGTATTTATGTGTTATTTGCTAAGTGCTTGATATAGATAGATAGATAGATCTGTTTATGCTTTGTGCTTATGATGAATCTGGATGTTAGATATGATATAAGTGAATATGCTTAGTGCTTGAATCTGCTAGATCTGGTTCATTTATATATGCTTAGTGCTTAAATACAATAGATCAGGGTGAATGCCGCGATGATCTGTTTACTTTGCACAATAGATATTGGTTAAACAAGGATGAACTAATGGTGCTAAGTGCTCTATTAATTATTATAATCACAGATCTGTGTCCCATATAAGGTTGCATAAACCTAAGTCCTGCAACCACCCCCGCCTCTACCTTGGGAAAGACTTCATCTGCTTCGCAGGTGTTTCTGAAAGGGTCGGTAGTTAGGGTTTTGTTGGTGCGTTGTTGTAGCATTGAACCCTGGGTCTACTCCTATGCCAACAAATGGTTATGTTGCTGGGACCTGAAACTGTGATTGTTGGGAACTGAGGAAGAAGAATCTTTGTGTAAAGATTCGACCTAAAATTGTGAAAGCTCCGTGCGTAGATCTGTTGCTCTAGTGCGCAGTACTATACCTAGTTTGACAAGCTCTGTGCTAAGGAAAATAAGTTCGATTTGAAGAAAAGAGGTAATATCTGAAAGCTCCATGCTCTGAGAAAGGTAAAAGTAAGAATTTTTGATTAAAAGAGGCAAAATCTGAAAGCTCTCTGATCTGATAAAGGTAAGAATATTGAAAAGTTCTAGATTTGAAAGCTTTGTGCTCTATAGAAGTAAGATAAGTGGAATTTTTTTTTTTCGACAGTATGGATCTAGGTATCTTTGATAGATTCTATCCTAACTTGAAAATTAGGGTATTAATAGATGAAAGAAGATTTGATATGAGTAAATCTGATAAGAATAGTGAAAAATATGCTATACCTATGCATAGAAAGAATGTTTGGATTAATAAGTGTATGTAGGACCCTAGAAAGAAATGTTTGCAGGTTAGCTACCATGATCCTAGCGCACAAAATAGGAAAGGCTAGTGATCATTTAAAAGAAAGAGAGGATTAACCCTCTGTTACAGTTGTAGAAAACTGGGAGATCTTGCTAAGAAATTCCCTGGGAGAAGACCTAGTTGTCTTTGTTGCAAAGCTATGGACCATGAAGTATTGGACTGCCCTAAAATGATTGCTAAGCTTGAATAAATGAACATGAGACAAGAAAACCCTAAGGCAGATCCAGAAACTAAGATTATGATAGAATCCCATAAATAACCGGAGAAAGCATTGCTATAGATTAAAGAAACCCTGAATGACCACAGACATGTCATATTATCAGAGATTTTCAAAAAAAAGGAATGCCTTGAAGCGAGAATATGAGACTTCGACATTGACTGTGTTCTATATGAGGAAACACATGTGAATATTATGATAGAGAGAACTTGGGAAGCTATAGGGAGCTTTGCTATGATTCCTTCCTTAGGAGGAATAGGACCATAAAAAGGAAAGATGATAAACCTATGTGAAAAGATCAGATGAATACCTATGATTGCCAATGGAACTTCGACAGAGGAAGATTTTGAGATTATTAGATTTATTGAGAACAATGCCCCATTTACCATGCTATTAGGAAAACCTTGGATTGAAAGAGTTCAGGCCAGAAGGAAAGAAGAAGAAGAAGCCTTAGGGCAGAAGAAGCAAGAGTTAAAAGAATTCATGACTAGAAGGATCGCACACTTGATTGAAGAACAAAAGAATAGATCGAAGCTATTTAGCACTAGAGACCTAGATGTCGAAGTTGCAAGAACACTAGAAGACCCACAAAATATTGAAGTACCTATTCCAGATAAAGAAGAAGGATCACCCTCAAATCTTAGGAAAGAATCTCAACAACGCGAAGTAACTATACCAAAAGAAGATACAAATCAGAATGGAAAAAGGCATGCTGAGATGAAGCTCACTGGGAAGAAGGCTAGAAAGCTAAGTAAGAAGAGAGATAAGATCAAAAAGTTGTAGAAGGTTCCAGAAGGAACCTCGTCGAAGGAAAATTTGCAAAATTGGAGCTTCGCTGGGATATCAGAAAAATGACACATGACACTTCTCCATGATGAAGCAATATAGTCGTTGGGGACAGTATAACCGTTAGACCAATGCTCTGAACAGGTAGAAATACATTTATGGACAAACAACTCACCATCCGACCATTGGACCACAACATAACGGACAAAACAATAGATTCATACCCATTTCCGAGTTACCTATTTGCACCATGCATTGAGAACACTTTTGCCAATCATGAATTTGAGCATGTAGATTTGTTGATTTTACACAGTGGTCATTGCACTATTTACCTCTATTGTATTGCCGTGTCTAAGTTACCCTCCAAAACCGAGATTGTTAATCCCGAGTGTGTATGTCGGATAAGTTGAGCACTGTCGAGAAATTTGTTGAGGAAGTTCTGATCGACCTCATGACTGAAAGAGTCATGTCGATGTCTACATGTGTATAGGAATTGTTGACAAAAGGAATGCCAACCTCTCCGTCCACTGCTCACATAGCCAGACCATCCCGACCATCAGATGAAAAATGAACCAAGCATAGGGATGATCTAGCGAATGCCAAATTGATCCCGAGCATATTAACCCACCTATATTCCACCTCTGAGCGGCGTGGTAAATCAAGAAAGTGTGCCCAGAGATTTTGAATACACTTTGGTTATGGCGTACCTCCTGAAGGGGATACACGTAGTTCAAGTAGG
This sequence comes from Picea mariana, assembly GCA_032191745.1. Classification (NCBI taxonomy): domain Eukaryota; kingdom Viridiplantae; phylum Streptophyta; class Pinopsida; order Pinales; family Pinaceae; genus Picea; species Picea mariana. The sequence goes on from JASDQU010335105.1 coordinate 5,687, forward strand.
CCAAGATAATATTGTAGCGTTGAAGTTTAGTGACTTCAACCTTGGATATCGCAAAGTCTACAACATGCTCGCCCCACATAAGTACTTGAACAGAACTAAGGGGAAGAATTCAAAGATAATCCCCCGGTCATGGACTATGAACCTCACACAGTCCACCCTACTGAACGTTATGAAGATTCCTCACTTCGGACGACACCAGGAGGTGAATGCATGTGTCAAGCTACTGCTCTCTTGTTACCATGGTAGTTATTTGTGGCTAAACCGCCGTATAACGATTGATCTGACGTTGATCAATCAGATCATTGTCTTGAGTATGAAAGGACCTGATCCACATGATTTTTACCCCGTAAAAGCCATGGATCACGCTCTAGCACAGAGGATCAAGGACACTTATGATGACGTCGAGAAGGGAACGTGAGGCTACAAGGTAGCTTCTATCTAGAGTGGCGCAGTGTGTCTCGCCTGCCAATTGATTGCAGGGAAGTTAGTATGAATGAACCACCCTACCCAAGTCATTGGTTTTGTAGTATACCTCGTAGGGAAGTGTGCGGAAGGCCTTCAGATGAACTGGGCGAAGTACCTGGTGAACCAATTGAAAATCAACTGGAGAGAAGCACAAGATCAAGGATATGAATTTTATTTCAGCTGGCTCTTGACCCTTATAGATTTTATTGTATGGGAGATGCCAAAAGGTATGACCTTCCTAGACATCGACCCTTTTGAACCGTTGGCTGCGAATTTCAGTACACTGTGGTACTCAAATGACATGAATAAATAGTGGCAGTCAAATGTTGTTTTCCGTATCTACTACAATCAATTGAAGATAGCCATACAGTCGGAGCCTTGCATGACTTTGAACACTCTACACCGGTTCCGGACTTTGATGAAGTTTAGCGCAGATCGACATTTTATTTACATCACAGCGCACATTGACAAACAAAAGAAAGAACTTCAATCCTACTACAAGATAACGGAGGAGGACTTGGACGAGATTATAAAGGATTGGTCGGGATACCTCCTTATTCCAGTAGACCCTGTAGAGATATCTGACATTGACAATCCAAAAACTGCACAGGATACACCTGAACCTAGCAGAACAAAGAATAACGAAGAGGTCCAAGAGATAGACAACGCATCCGTAAAAATTGCTTCCATATCACCAGATCAAGGAGGTGATGGAGAAGAGTTAGATGACAAAGAAGTTAAACAAAAGAAAGGAGACGAGGTTGACCCCCTGAAGAAGAGGAAAGGTTCACCTCTGAAACCTTCCTCCCGAAATAAATCGAAGGCCACCATGACCAAATGTAGACCGTCCTCACCTCTGATGAATTTGACTTCCTCATAGAAGCCTGCAAGATGCTTCGTTGGAAATAGCAGAGAAACAAGAAGAAAAGAAAGAAGAGATATATGATCGAATTGAGAATGAACTCCAAGGGGTACAACAAGCCCTACAGTCTAGTCGCGTAGTCTCCACTGCATCGGGAGAGCCAGAATTGGGAGATGAGCCAGCTCAACTTCACTACCTAGCCGATACAGTCGAGGCTCGCCTTCGACGAACATAGGAAGAAACATAGCAAGCCACCCAAAATTTGACACAAGTACAAGGAGTACTCATAGAGAAATGCAGTGCTGTAGAACATGAAAAGATTTCTCTCCAAGTGAAGTTTGATGAAGAAAAAGCACAGCTATAGAAAGAAAAGGAATAGATTCTCGCAAAGCAATTCAAAGTAAAAGAAGCGGTCAACAGAGCACTTCACCCTGTGACAGTCGTAGAAATCAAGGTAGAAGACCGAGTTACACAACAGGTGAACCAAGTCACAGAAGCCATTCAAAAACTACAACAATGCATAAGATATTTGGAGCTACGCACTGTACTTGAGACCCCACAAGATGTAAGAGACCAAAGAGAAGCAACCACCCAGAGCACAGTTGAAAGGATAAATGATCTTACCCTGGAATGCAAGCAACTTATCGATCACAATGCCTAGACCTATGAAAAACTCACAGAAAACCCAGAATTGAAGGCACTGGAGTCGCAGCTCCAAGAGGTGAAGTATCAAGCCAGAAAGATATAGGCACAATTGAATTCCTTGTCAGCTGTGGAAAGAATGAAGCGCTCCCAATAGTAGCGGACCACCCAGTAACAAATCCATACTATCTAGAGCAGAGTAATGGAAGTAACTTAGAGGCTCCAACCCGTACAACACAAGGCCTATCAAGTGTTTACAGAGGTAGAAGGCCAATGAGTAGAGCTAGAGTAGGTTGCCACTACAACTAAGCAACGTCTAGAAGGACCTATCAACGATGCAGTCATCCAAGAGTTCACTGAACATGAGGCTATAACACATCAACAAGTTGAAGCAGCTCAAGCCAAGCTCAAGGCATTCGAAGTAGAACTATTCATACCAGAGTGACTCGGGATGAGTCACAGGTGAGTGTTGGGGTCCTGTTGTCCCTTGACCAAGTTTTGGGGAGATCCTTGGTCAAGTTGACCTATTTTGGAACATTGACAGCTTGTCGAAGACAGAGCGCAAGATGAAGTAGAGATCACAGGATCTCAGCCCCTTTATGGGTTCTTTTTTGGATTTGGGAATATGTAACGGGAATGGGATGTCATCCCATGGGTTTACCCATGTTTAGACCTATTTTGTAAAGTATAAATAGATGTCTAGGCAATGTAAAGGAGGGAAGAGAATGGGAATCTATGTGATGTAAGGATGATAACCTAAGTGCTAAGTGCAAGTATGATTTGTAGATGCTCTGTGCATATTGTGATAACTTGTGGAGCTAAGTGCAAGTGGTTGTAATAGACTGTGGAGGGATTTGTGCTAGACCTAGCTCGAGGAAGGAGGATCTGGTGAGGTGCGCGTAGATATCCTGTCCTATGTAGAGTAGGGTTTTCGTGGCTTTGTGAATGTAGATGAATTATTGAAGCTAATAAAGAATAACAGTTGGTGGACGTAGCCCCAGGGTGGGGGTGAACCACGTAAATACTGTGTTATTCTGCTCTGTGCGATGTTCTGATGTATTTATGTGTTATTTTCTAAGTGCTTGATATAGATAGATAGATAGATATGTTTATGCTTTGTGCTTATGATGAATCTGGATGTTAGATATGATATAAGTGAATATTCTTAGTGCTTGAATCTGCTAGATCTGGTCCATTTATATATGCTAAGTGCTTAAATACAATAGATCAGGGTGAATGCTGTGATGCTCTGTTTCCTCTGCGGAGTAGATATTGGTTAAACAAGGATGAAATGACGGTGCTAAGTGCTCTATTAAGTATTATAATCAAATATCTGGGTCCCATCTAAGGTTGCAGACACCTGAGTCCTGCAACCACCCCTGCCTCTACCACGGGTGATACTTCATCTTCTTCGCAGGTGTTGCCGAAAGGGTCAGTAGTTAGGGTTTTGTTGGTGTGTTGTTGTAGCATTGAACCCTGGGTCTGCCCCTGTGTGAACAACTGGTGCTTGACCTGGTGATTGTTCACCGCTGCATGTATCCTGTGGGTCTTGACCAAATCGCCAACTGTAGTGGGTCTTGATGATCCGAGCACTTTGGACTTCTCAATCAGAAAATATCATTGGTAATGTGGCTCTCCACATGTCCAACATCCAGTCTTTGGTTTGGTGCTCCTGGTCCTTGAAGTAAAAGCTATTGGCCTAACAATTTGTGATCCTGGTCAGTTATTTCTGAACAAGCTTAAAATGCTACTGCTACTGCAAATGATGCTGTTGTTGCTGTGGTGCTTTGTAAGGAGTCCTATGCTGAGGATTCTGTCATCGTGGTGTCGAGAAAATAGGTCCTATGGCTATGCCTCATTGGCCAAAAGTCTATTTGGAAGGTGTCTGCTGCTGTTGCTCTAATGATGTCATCTGTCCAATCGGTCTAGAAGGATTTCTTCCCTGACCCCCACTATTCATCTCTTCCTTATTTATGAGGGCCTTATGAATTTCATCATGTAGCGTTTGAGGCATTAGGATCCTCAACTTCCTATGAATGTTGAATTTAAAGCTGGACACAAGCTTTTTGACCTTTAACTTCTCTGTGTTCAGATGTGGAGCATACCTAAGTAGTTCCATGAACCTGGCCTCATACTCCGACACCGTAAGAGCACCCTATCATAAGGCGTTGAACTTATTAAGTTGGCTCTTAATGAATTCCTTGGATAAGTACCTCTCCCAGAACCATTCCTCGAACAACTCCCATGACACATCTTCGATGAACATGTTTAGCTGAGGTAGGACTGTCTTCCACTACAGTAGAGTACTCCCCTTCAACTGAAAGACCGACATGCAAACTTTCATGTTGGAGATGTAATTGCAAAGTGCGAAGCACATCACCGTGTTATCCAACCATTCCTCAACACCTAAGAACTTGGGAAAATTAACCTTCTCGAGTTCTCAGTGTATACTACTACTACCAGTTGGAGTGTGTTGTGAACACTTATTGGGCACATACACTCTGCCCTCATATCGATCCATGCGGTTGATCAATGCCTCTGACATCCTCTGGAAGGATCTCATCATACCTACCACATCTTCCGCAGTAACTTGCTCCTGCTTAGTAGTATGCTCATCTCCCTGAGGGTTAGATTCCTCTGGCATGGATACTATCAGAGGTGTCACACATATTCCCCTAGTACCACGTCGTCTACTTCCCTACCTCCTCTAACCATGATTATCTGCATGCCAATTTTCAAAATTAATTAGGGATACATATTTAATCATTTACTTTTAACAAAGTGGAAGGTGTAACGCTCCAATGTCACAGGGTTGAACTTGCTTTGATACCATATGTAATGAACCCTCTATTAGGACAAAAACTAGTATAAAAGTAATGGCGATTTTTTTTTTTTAAACATCAGTTAGAACAAGTGATAACAACATTAACAAATATCAATGTTATACATTTTTTTTTTCATTTACAACACTACATGTCAAGAATCAAATTAAACATTTTGAGGCTAATAGATCAATCATATCACAACAAGATAACAAAGATCTCTATCCACCCAACCTACCCTGTAAGGTTAGGACCTCCAAGAAACATAATCAACGCTCAAATCCAAAATTCATCCGAACGATTTTGACCATTTAAGGTCTTAGGACCGACAAATGTTCTGAGGAACATGGAGATATCTATTCCCATCACCATCTCTATTCTAGACTCAAGACTAAAATGACCATAAGATACTTAATCACAACACAAATTAAATCATTCAATTACCCATTATACTAGACAAACGTTTTCCCTTCTTTTAAGATTACAACAACAATAATTATTCATCATGTAGATAATATGCCATCTATTTATGAATTTCATCATAGAATTATGTAGATAATATACCCATTTTTGAATTCCATCATATAATTATTATCCATCATATAACAAAATCTTTTCCCTTTAAGAATACAAGAATCAATCATCTTCAATATCTAGAAAATGTACATCTTCTATGAGAATACAAATCCATTGTAGTCGCTATTTAGACAATACCCTACTCCCTAAGAATACCACATATACGTTATATTCAATATTTAACCATTATCTCCCCTTAAAGAATAAGAGTACACTAGCAATTATTTTCCTTCTAGACAAATGTACCACAAAATCACATGGGTAATCTATAACAATTCAATAATCAACCTAACTTCAATTTGAATTGGGAGTGTAAATCTTACCAGTGAATTTGATTATTAGCTTAACTTTAATTATATAAACAATTCTTTTCAAGGACTCTTTTGAAACTAGGTAAAGAGTTTATCATCTAAAATTATAGATATTTAATAATCATTTAACATAATTTCATTAGGACTTCACGATGGAGATATTAAGTACAACCATTATAGGAATACTAACATTTATATATTATCAAGATACTTGATAGCTACGAGATGACGACTAGGTAAGTCGAGAATTTGTAGACAAGAAAAGCTTGGTGAAATGGTAACAAGGACAACCATTCCAATATTCGTGCACTACAATCCTCATTAGACAAATACTTATAATACCCACGTTAGATTAAAAAGTAGAACCACTTTTGTTTTTTTAGAAAAAGTTCATAATTTCATTATGGAATAACAAAATTACATTCACAGATATGAACCAGTTGTTGTGACTGTGTTCATATTTTCTAGCCAAAAGTAAGCTGTTTTGTTTCTTATGTTTATACATATGCTTCCTTTTTATATTTTCCCCATATTTAGTAGTCTCTGTTGGTCATATCAGTTCCATATACATTCCTTTTATAATACAAAATAGAAGTAATAAGGTCCCTTCATATTATAGAGGCTCCTCTCATGGAGAGGTATTTTAGTTGCCAAAATTTGAGTTGTTCTGACTTTCATGAAAGGGTCGGTGGTATTATTCCTGTGCACCATTCAGAGTGTGTTAAATTACGTGCCAAATTCCATAGGCTAGCTGCGTGGCTTCCTTGGAAAGTCTGTTTGCCAATTGATTCCTTTCCCTGTAGACGTGAGAAAAAGAGATATTGTCAAATAAAATTTTGATTCGATGCACATCCTCATGCAAAGGGAGAAAACGTGAGATTTTGCATCTATGTATTCCATTAGCCTAGTTGATGATAACTTGTGAATCCCCAAATACTTGAAGAGATCTGCAGACCTTTTCAATAGCAAAGAGTAAGAGTAGTTTAAGGGCCATAAGTTTTGAGTAAATATTTGTTCTATCCCCCAGTCCATCCTTAAGGTAAAAATAGTGTGATGAGGAGAAAAAGAGACATCCTACCCCCCCAAAGTTTCTTTGGTTAGACAGGGAGGCATCGTCGAAGAAGGCCCATGGGATGCTAAGATCAGTGGATTCCTCCCGGACAAACCTTTGGTGCACTGTAGATCCCCTAGTGGAAGGTGAGAAAGATTTGTAGATGCTAAAGCTTTGGGCCTCCACCCTTTCGGTTGAGATAGTTTCCCCTTGGAAGATGTGTCCATTTATGGTGATCCATAGAACCCAGGTGATAATGAATG
>JASDQU010335108.1:10156-21050 GCA_032191745.1 Picea mariana
GATGAAATTAGCAAAATTAATCTCCTGGAATAATATAAAATAAAAGAATATATACTATGTGAAGTCCAATTGAACTATCATATCAACGAGAGGACATTAAAATTCAAATTCGTCGTTTTTATACTTGCGGTGAAGCTAACAGTACAATAACTTTACTTAAACATCCCAAAATATATTTTCTTGTAGCTTTTCAACGCTTCTCTTATACAAACAGATCCTGGAAACTATAAGCATGGCTCGTTGTATCTATTCCTTGATTGAAGAACCTGTTCACATGTTTAATGCATTTCATAGTTACTGTTAAGACCATCAATGGATATTTCTTACACCAATTCCCGCTTCCGAAAATATCCATCCCCTTTCTTTTTTCCCTCTACTTTCCCTTTCTGGTTACTTACTCATTTTTTGGAAAATGTCTAGGTGCAAGGGTTGGCGGATTCACGTATTCATATTTCCACTATTACTTTTATATCACCAGCCCGACCAACCACTTCCTCGTTTCATATTGAACAAACTTTTTGAATCGCGGGTTCCTAGATAGGCGGGTTCAACATTGTGTTTCCATTGTTCTGTCGCCTGAAAACAACACCCAAACTTTCGTGATCTACAAATTAGCAAAAAATTTCCCCTTTATATCATTTTCTTTCACTTTTTGTTTACTTGGTCCTTTTTCCGATTGTCCCCTACTTTTATATAAAGCACCCGAAGTTCCACAATATACAAATTGACCCTCGAAATTCTTCATTGTCTCTTGCTCCGTGTTACACATTTTGCATTCAATAGTTGGGGTAGATACAATTTGACCATCAGGCCCTCACATCTCCTGAGTAGAGATTGTGGCCCTGTTTTCAAGCCCGTCAATATTTCATGTTCCGAGTATGTTTAATTATTTTATATCACGAGTCCGACCAACCATTTGTCCATTGCATACTTGACCACTATTACCATCGTTGGTTCCTAGCCAAGCTTGCTCTACATTGCACTTCCATTGTTTCGCTACATAGAAATAGCACCCGAAATTTTGCAATATACAAATTGATGGCCGAAATATGTCATTGTGACATACAATTTGACCATCGGCCCCTCACGTCTCCTGGGTATATCTTGTGACCCTATTTTTGAAACTCGCCCGACTGCTTTCCATACTTGGCCATTTCTTGGAATCTGTTTCGCGGGTTGGAGGGTGGACGAAATGTACAATGCTTAGTCACTCTTCGCCATCCCCGCTACCTTCTTACTTCTTTCTAGATATGCAATTATTAAGCTTTAATACTAGTAGTTCATCGTGCAAGAACCGTTAATATTTCCATTAATGTCCGAAAGGCCAGAGAAGATTTGTCATTAATACAAATTAAACCAAGATTTGTGGAGAAGAGTGTTATCCTTTCTAGGTATTCATTTCAAACATGATGCAATCTCTTTCGTGCATAGGCCGGTTGGCACCTTTACGAAATCTCTAATTCTTAATCGCTCTTTGTCATCATCGCCACCTTCGCACTTTTTTATAAATATGAAATTACTAAGCTTTAATGGTAACATCTCATTACACATGAACCCTGGAGATTGTCATTGATCAGTGAAAGGATCGAGGAGATCTTCCATTGATACACATTAAACCAATATTTGCGGAGGGTTATATTATCCCTCCCCAATTTTCATTTCAAACATCATCTGGAGAAAACGAAAATTCTCGTTAACTTATGGCAGTAGTTCCACAACAGTGTTGTCCAGATATAGTAAACACCTTCGGGCATGATGGCCAGAGGTTCCAGTATTCCAGGGCATATTCTTACTACTCATCTACCTCCGCCCAGGAGCAAAAACGGAGATGGTCCCTTGGTGCACCAAGAGATATATTTCAAGAAAAATAATTCCAAGGCAACCATGCCTACTTAGACAACCTGCCTGCATTGATGGCTGGCGTAGAGGTTGATGCGATGGATTTCAAGCTAGAATAAGATGATCTGATGAACGATGATACGACAATGGATGACAAAAATGCAAAGATTGTTCCCACTTCTGCACCCAAATTGAAATCAACCATAATGGGCGGCACTTCCCGGCTCGGTGATGGCGATCCTGACAACACCAAAAGAAGGGGTTTCAGAAAATAAACTGACTTTGAACGCAATACCCGATTTGCAGCTCGAAAGTAGGAATTCCAGAGGTCCAAATTAGTCTGTTCTAGGCGAAAGTATTTCACTGTAAGGAAATGATCTGTTGATGCTCCCAAAGATATATTTCAAGCCAAAAAACTATTCAATTGCGAGACCATTGTCCTATTCTCTGGATATACAATTAACATCTTAGGGAATGAGGACCAGAACTCCCACTAGTGCAAGGCATATTCCTACTAGTCATCTCCTTCCACCCAGAATGGACTAATTTGGGCCTCTGGAATTGCTCGTGCAACCTGTGTCCCTGAAGTTTTCAACTCTGAGGAGGTGGTTTCTTGGTGTGTCATAACTTTCAGTTTTGGGCTATTCTATTTTCCCTGCAACGTTTTTCGCCTTCTTCCTCACGGGAAGCTTGTGAGAACTATAAATTTGATCGCAAGACTGTTGTTCATCTGCTTCAATCCAAGGATTTATTCCACTGTGGACCCACTCTCTTGTTTCTTTGTCGGCTCAGGTCTTCCACAAAATATTGATATCGGGGCACCGAACATTGATCCATGGAGGAGAAGACTACAAGGATTTCCTAAAAAAAAGCATGGTAATCAGTTTTGTATACATGTTTAAGAGAATCTCGATGGCTCCAGCATGTTGTAGATCATGTGCCTATGTTTATGGAAAATATGTTCAATGTTTTGGCCCAAAGAACTCGATCCATTTTCTAAGGATAGATATACAGTGCTCAGTATTCTTTTTTTTTAATAGATTTGTTATTAAAAAATTTGCCTTGGAGTCTAGGTTCCTGCTTCTTTTATGGATTTAACACCTCTTCTCATTGGCATGGTTCGATAGTCTCGTAGTTCTTCGATATTGTATTTTCTTTAGTAATTTGTTCTAAAATGGAGCATTTAACAATTATATGACAATGCAATGTGTCGATCCATCAAGATTTTATGGAAACAAAAATGAATTTCAGACAGTTTCAAACCAACGTTAAATTCTATTCATAATGCAAATAGAACATAGCAATACCAAATCACAATGTTGCAACAATATTGTCATTCTTCTTTATAGACATGCAATTATTAATCTTTAATTCTAACAACCCATCATGCAAGAATTTTAATACTTAAGTTAATATGTTACAGTCATGGAAGAATGTATCAAGAACACACTTACTCCCACAAGTTGCAATAAAATCTAATATTCAATAAAGCATTTGCTAACAATTACTAGAAAATAATGGTTTTGCAACAAAGGGGATTGTTTGAAACCAATTCCTGTTTACGAAAATTGCCCTCTGCCTTTCTATTTTCCCACTCTTTTATCCCTTGCAGTTCCTCTTTCTGGTTACTTAGTAATTTTTTTCGAAAATGTCTTGTTGCGCGGGTTAGCGGATTCACGTGTTTTGAACGAGTGCTTCCCCTTTGTCTAAATTTCACTTTCCATTGTTCTGTGACTTGCAAACATCACTCCAACTTCTGCGATATGTAGATTTACTTCTGGACTCCCACATCATCCCCTCTTCTGTGTTACACATCTTTCACTGAAATGTTCTGATATATACAATTTGACAGTCAGGGCCTTACGTCTCCTCGGGAACCCTTGTCACCCTATTTTGAAGCTCAACCGACTACTTTCCACACTTGACCATTTCTTGAAATCTCTTTCGCGGATCGTCGAGTTCGTCAGTTCAGGAAATTTCAAAATTCTAGTTGTTGTTTCTTGTGCTCACTACCTTTAGATTTCATTCCAAGTATATGCAATATGTATACAACTTCTTCAGAAAAATACAAAAAATATCTTGTGAGGAAATGGAATATCTATTGCAGATTTGAATATATTGGACCTTCTTTTCCCTCTTCTATACTTGACCAAATTCCCATTTATTTTTCCCCTCTACTCTCTCTTTCTCGTTACTTAGTCCTTTTTCCGAAAATTTCTCAATGCACGCGTTGGCCAACTCACGGGTTCACATTTGCGCTCGTGCTTTTATATCGCGACTCCGACCAACCACTAGCCATTCGATGCCTAGGCACTTTTTAGATCACAGATTCTCGGCCAGGTAGGCTCTGTATTGTAATTCCGTTGTTTTGTGGCCTGCAAACAGCACCCGGACCTCTGCGATATACAAATTTACTGGCGCACTCCCACACCATACCCTCTTCTGTGATACACAGTTTTCACATGAAAGTTCTGAGACCTGCAATTCAACCTTCGGGTCCTCGTGTCTTCTGGGGAACTATTGTCACCCCATTTTGAAGCCCCTGCGTTCGCTTTCCATATTTCGCCATTTCTTGGAATCTCTTTCGCGCCTCCAATTCCATACTTACCCGACTTTTTCTCTTGCAGATTCCCAGATAGGCGGAGTGCACTTCCAGTGTTCCTTGACCTGCAAACATCCCCCAGCTTCTGCGATATACAAATTGACTTCTGGACTCCTACATCAGCCCCTCTTTCGTGTTACACAATATGCACTCAAAAGTTCTGATCAATACAATTTGACTGTCAAGGCCTCACATCTCCTCGGGAACCCTTGTCAGCCTATTTTGAAGCCCGTCTGACTGCTTTCCACGATCGTTTCTTGCAATCTCTTTCGTGCATCGTTGGGTTGGCAGGTTCAGACAATTTCCAATTCCTAGTCGTTGTTTTCTATGCCCTCCACCTTTGCACTTCTTTCCAAGTATATGCAATAAGTATATAACTTCTCCAGAAACATGAAAAAAAGATCTTGCCAGGAAATGGGATATCTATTACAGATGTGAATATATTAGCCCTTATTTTTCATCTTCTATACTTAACCAAATTCCCATTTCTCTTTTCCCTTTACTTTATCCTTCTCATCACTTAGTCATTTTTCCAAAAATGTCTAGCTACGCAAGTTGGCGGACTCGCGGGTTCACATTTGCACTTGTGCTTTTATATCGTGACTCTGACCGACCGCTTCCCCATTCCATACCCAGCCACTTCTCTGACCATGGATTCCCGGGTAGGCGGGCTCTAGATTGCACTTCTATTCTTTTGTGACCTACAAACAGTACCCTGACTTCCGCGATATACAAATTTCCAACCGGACTCACATCATATCGTCTTTCGTATTACAGTCTACCTATCATGCTCTCTTCTGTGGTACACATTTTGCACTGAAAACTTCCAAGACATACAATTTGACTGTCAGGTCCTCACGTCTCCTATGGAACTATTGTCACCCCATTTTGAAGCATGTCCGTCCACTTTCCATACTTCGCCATTTCTTCAAATTTCTTTCATGGATCGTCGGGTTGGCAGGTTCAAGAAATATCCAATTCCTAATCGTCGTTTCTTATGCCCACGCCCTTTGCAATTAGAAATTAGAAAGTATATAGATCTTATTTCTAAGTATGCAATTTGCAAGTGTTAATGCTAAACCAGGATTTGAGGAGATCTCCCATTAATATGCATAAAACCAAAATTTCTGGATGGTTATATTATCCCTTCCGAGTGTTAAATTCAAACATCATGGAATGTCATTTGCGCGTTGTCGGGTTGGTCCATTCACGAAATTTTCAATCCTCAATTCTGAAAACGAGTCCGACCGATCGTTTCCCTATTCCATTCTTAGCCACTTTCCCAGAATTTCACAAATATACAAACCGGTCGATGAACTGCCCCATCATGCTCTCTTCTATTTTATACGTTTTGTAGTCAAAATTTTCGATACATAAAATTTGACCGTCGGACACTCACCTCTCCTGAGTGTCCCCCGTAACCCTATTTTGAATCTCGTCCAACTAGTTTTCAGACCTTGCCATTCCTTTCTTGCTCTTCCCCGTCTCTGTCACCTTCGCACTTGTCTATAATAAAAAAATGTTTATATATATATTGTTTCTAAATATGCAATTAGTGACCTTTAATTCTAACAGCTCATTGTGCAGGAACCGTATAGATTGTCATTAATGAGAGAACGGCTCGAGGAGATCTTCTATTATTACACATTAAACCAAGATTTGTTGAGGTTTATATTATCCCTTCCAAGTGTTGATTTCAAAATCATGAAATGTCGTTCGCACGTTGTCGGGTTGGCACGTTCACAAAACCTCCAATCCTTAATTGCTCTTTGTCACACCCGCCACCTTCGCACTTCTAAATATCCAATAAGTAAGCTTTACTACTAACAACTCATCATGCAGCACCCATAGAGATTGTCATTAATGAGCGAAAGGCTCGAGGAGCTTTCCCATTCATAAGCATTCAACCAACATTTGTGGAGAGTTATATAATCACCTCCAACTGTTCATTTCAACCATCGTCTGGAGCAAACGAACGTTCTCATAAACCTATGGCATCATATCGACACCAGTTCTGTGGAGATACAGTGAACATATTCGGGCGCGAGGACCAGAACTTCCACTGGTCTAGGACATATTCTTATTACTCATCCCTTGTTGCCCAAAACGAAGTAATTTGGACCTCTGGGATTGCTCGTACAGGTTGTGTCCCTGAATTTTTTGACTGTAAGGAGTTGGTCTCTTGGTGCGCCGATAAATTTATTTCAGACCAAAGAATTATTCCACTGCGGGACCGCTCTTCTGTTTCTTTGTCACCTCAGGTCTTCTGCCAGATGTTAAGATTGTTGGAGCCAACATTGACGTTCAAAGGAGAAGATTCCAAGCAGTTCCTAAGAAATCATAATAACGGGTTGGACCTCTTGCCCGAGTTCTTGGAAGACCCAATGGTATTTCCTGAAGATATCACAAGCTTGCAGGTTAGTTCATTTAGAAATCCATTCCGGGAAATTGCCTGGTTGTTTACAAGAATAACGGGACAGGAGTCCACAACAACTATTTCATGGATGGCTCTTTATATTTTGTGTTTCGTAGTCAAGGAACAAGCCATTTTTTATTGGGGCAATCTAATTTCCCATGAAATTTGTTCACAATTGTCAAGATTAAAAAAGGAGAAGAAATTTTATATGTCATCCTACTTAGTTTTTGCGATAGCACATTGCTTCTAGTTTCCAAAAATGTCATTGTCCAATAAGGTAAATTGGGAATTCGACCTAGTAACATTCTGGTACCAGGCCTTGTGGAAGCACAAGGCCTCCCACTATTTTTATGAGGTTTTTAATGGCTTTGTGTTTGTTTTCAAAGTTTTGTTGTTAGGAGAAGATGCTCCCCACGTATTTGACCAGGCAACCAGGTTTTTGGACAGGAAGGGGGCACTTGAACATATGGATAATTACACTATGATAAGGACTTTTGGGTCCAGGGAAAAATCTTCTCTCCTTCCATGTCACATTACGGAAAAAATGTTTGTTATAGAAGTAGCAAGGCAATACAACTATTGGTTGCATCTATTCCAAGAGAAGAGAAAAAAATAGTTCATTCCTCTGCCTTGCAAAGTCGGGGACTTCGTGTTGAGGAACGTCAACAAAATTGGTGAATTCACAACCCATTTTAGCAAATTGAATCTAAGATATGCTGAAATACTAAGAGGGTTTGACCCCAATAAAAAAAAATTACAACATTTACAAACACTTGGCTTCAACAATTATTTTTTCAAAATACCCCGGTGAGAAGAGTGTTCAATCAACAGATAGCACTCCCAAAAGTATGACATCTTGGAGCATCGCTCCAACGGCCCACCACAGCAACAAAGAAACTCAGAATTATTCAAACGGAGGAGGAGATAACAATCCTCCTCACCCTAAAATTGATAGTTCTCACAAGCTTCCAGTGGACAAGAAAAGAAAAAAAAATGTGGGAAAGGCAGAAGAGCCTGAAATTGAGAGTGAGAACATGGAACTTGATCCTGATCTAGATAGTGTATTATGCTACCTTGATCATCCCAGAGACGTGATCCAGCATAGTCGTCCAATGGACATATCTGATACCAAAAATTTTGACGAAGATGAATCATTCGTGTTCCAGAGCATTGTTTTTTACAACCAGTCCAAAAAATTAATTATTTAAAAAAAAAAGACGTAAAAAATAAGAAAGGAAAATCTTGTTCAGAGGTCAACCTTGCGAAAATGTGTCCGTCCCAAATCTTTCGACTTCACATAGTGACCGTAGATTCTCTTAATGATTCCATTGGAGGCATTGAGGCCAAGAATGCCAGACTGAAGGATCGGGTCAAGGAATTGGAAGAAGCTTTGATTCCTATGCCATTGCTTGCCAATCCTTTGGCAATAGCCATGCCTTCCACCCCTGCAACCAAGTTAAAAGGATCCTCCAGCCTCCTCGCATCGTGTAGAGGATATGTGGAGAATAATATCAAGAAAATAATGGAATTGATTATTGAGGCATGGGAAACATCACAAACCATGACTTCCCTTGGAATGAGGCAACATAATTTGCTCGAACATTTGCAGGCGGATTTAAAAGATGAAGAACATTTCTATTTAGACATGGTCCTTCCTTTTGGCACCATTGTCAACAACGTGACAGAAACGAGAAGAAGACAACAAGATCTCCCATCCAAAAACCAGATTGGTCAATTAAATGCATGTTGGAAAGAAAAAGTGAAGAAATTGCATCTCATTGTCCAGTCATGTGAACAAGTCATATCAAAGAAAGAAAAATTATTCACAAAGCTGACCAGAATAGACTTAGCCGGAAGGACCAACGACTTCCAAGACCCCAACTTAATCGTCAACTCCTTACCCTTAACTAAGCAAGACTTCGATAAACAAGTTGATATTTTTAAGGCCTTGTCTTTGGAAAAGTTTTACAAGTCATATATATAAGTCAATTCATGATACAAGTCATATATATAACCAACAAATGTGTGTGGAATAGATTCTTCACATAGCCTCAAGGTCATATATAACCCCCAAAAAAGCTTATGGGATAGGTATTTTTTATTTTTCAAAATATATAAATATATGGTATAATATAAAGACTTTTTTATGATTTTTGATCATTTTAATTGAATAATAATGTGAAGGATAGATTTATTGATATGTTATTTATTTATTTTATTATTCTTAAAAAAATTGTTTTGGTCGAAGTAAATATTTTGAACATGATTTTTCTTTTAATTTTTTTTTTCATTTTGTAATTCTGCTACAATTTAACGTAAAAGATGTTTTTTTAGTTATATAACATAATTTTAATTATTTAACATTTAACTTAAATTTCTTAATTTACTTATCTTTTTTCCAAATTAACAAAAAATATATAAAAAACATTTTGCAAAAAATAAACGTTCTTTTGTCCCATGAATATAACCACTTCAATTCACTTAACTTCAACTTTTTCTTTTCCCTACTTCAAAAGTATACTAGTAAATATAATAAAATGCAATGTAAAGTTGCGCTATATATACTCTTTAACCATATGAAAAAACATCAAAATACTACCATACAATGAAATTAAATAATATTTATGTTCAAAATACCGCAATGCTTTTGAATTAACATAACCATATTATACATGGTAAGATCAAATTTTATAACTAGCATACCCCCTAAGCAGGGGAATGAGAATGCCGAAGTAATTCTAGAGAGGTTTTATATTTATGTGGTTAATTGGGATTATAAAGATATTTGTGCCCACTACCATTCATAAGCAAATACCTTACATAAATCCCCTAAAGCACCATTTATCTTCCCTCCCTACATGTCTCTAGATACATGTGTCTATTTATTAGAATTAACTTAATTATTTTTAAAAGACATTCATGTTTTTTTATGAAGTTGTTATTTTTCTCAACATTATTTAGTATACTAATTGGTTATGGATAGGTCATTCACATTATTGGTAAAGCTGTGCATTTTACTCAACCTTTTTTAAATGAAGTAAGTTTTCTTAACATTTAAGTAATAATGATGTAAATATATGTAATGCAAAATTCTTTGAATCCAAACAATGTATAATTTATATTTAATTTTGATCCATTACATTAATGAGACAAACTATTTATTAGATCCATTACTTTAATGAAAAAAATATTTCATTTTGCATAAAGATATTTACAAATGTTTTTTTATTGTGTGCCCAAGATATTTACAAACAAATGGTCCTTTCTTTACCATATTCCAAAATTACATATACTAAATTGATTTTAAAGATGTCTTAATTGATTTCAAAGATGCCACTATATCATATCTATCCTTTTATATTGTTTGAAAGTAACGTCATTGAATTTTTATTGTAAAACCACCTAATTTATCAGTGTACAACTAAACCCTTGACCTAAGTTTGATGAATCATACCCTTATTGTAAAACCACCTAATTTATCCGTGTACAACTAAACCCTTGACCTAAGTTTGATGAATCATACCCAATTGAAAAATTCACTTCCATCTCTGAGATAAGCAAAATTTCCAACCTAGTTTCCAACCTCATCCTTCATCCAGCCATAAAAATTTTACTTCCTCCAACGATAACAATTTTAGTATTTGTAAATTCTGGTAACTCCACTTTGAAATTTAAATAAGAAGTTAAAATTGTTTTGGTTGAAATTCTCTTAATATGAAGAGACTAAGGAGGCCACCATTATGTACATGTAATATAAGTATGCTCAAATAACATTGTTCCATTTACCATTAAAAATATTTTCATAAACTTCATTATGAAAAAATTTGTCATTAATAAAGTATATAACTGTAGTGTTTTGGTGACTCTATTTTATTTTTATT
Source organism: Picea mariana (assembly GCA_032191745.1). Taxonomy (NCBI): domain Eukaryota; kingdom Viridiplantae; phylum Streptophyta; class Pinopsida; order Pinales; family Pinaceae; genus Picea; species Picea mariana. The sequence continues at coordinate 20,895 of JASDQU010335108.1, forward strand.
TTATAAGAAAATTAATATACTTAATTTTAGTTTTAAATTATTAATAATGATTTAATTATATTTTTTTAATTCCAATTCAAAATAATTGGGAACATATTTTTTCTATATATAATATAATGTATTTAAAAAAAAAAAAAAAACTATATTATATATATA
>JASDQU010335109.1:0-12678 GCA_032191745.1 Picea mariana
CCCATCATATGAGAAAATTTATGTTGAATTTGGCTTAGAGTGGACCACTTGCCTTGGTGCAAGAGTTGTCCTACTTTGACAACCCGACAAAGTTGGGTCCTCTATTGGCGAGTGCCAATGACCTCTGTGTCCACGATTTGATCAGTGGATTCATGTTCCATGCAGTCGGGGTTGAGCTCTATTGGTGTCAATTGTTCTACTATCTCTGAGGTGTCCAATGATGGTGGAAAATATGGTCGAAGAAGATCCACATTGAACATTGGGTGCAAGCCAAAGAAGGGGGGAATATCGAGCTCAAAATCATTGTCTCCCACAGACTTGGTGATGATGTAAGGTCAATAGCGGAGTGGAAATTTTTTTTGATGGGGCTTTTTAAGGCGTTCTTTCTACAAGTGCAACCAAAATTTCTCTCCCACCTGAAACTTGTGTGGCACCCAATGTTAATCATGGCATTACTTGTACTTAGCATTGGATTTTTGTAAAATATCATGAACCTGCTGGCGGATGTGTTGGATCCATTCAATGAATTGGGTGGCTTTGTTGGCTTCAATTTGAGCATGGGATGAGTTTTCCTGGGTGGCTACAAGGGGTAGTGCAACATTCATGGGACCCAATGGTTGAAATATCATTCCCACCTGAAAGGGGTTATGCTCGGTTGAGCTATTTATGTCTCTATTGTAGCTGTGTTGAAAATAGAGAAGAATCTCATCCCATGTGCAGGGGTTCTTGGAATTGTACACTCATAGGATATGCACGATCATCCAGTTGACAACCTTGGTTTGACCATCCGTATTGGGGTGGAAGGCATTGAATTTGGTGAGCTTAGTGTCCAGCAGTGAATAGAGGCTCGACCAGGATGTGCTAAGGAACCGATTGTCCTGATATGAGATAATGGTTTTTGGTATTCCAAAATCTACCTGTACTCATTCAAAGAAGAGCTTGATAGTGACCTACGTTGTGATGCTCTTCTTGTAGGCAAACATAATCACCATCTTGGAAAAGCGATCAAAAACCACAAAACAAAGTCATTTTCCCGCTTGGTGGACGGAAGGCCCGACATCATGTAGTCCATTGAGATGGATTCCCATGGCTTGTTAGGAGTAGGCATAGGGGTGTACACAGCTTGTTTCTTAGTCATAAGTTTGGAAATAGCGCAAACAGTGCAGACCTGATATACTTGTTGACATCATGTCAAATTTTTTGCCAGTATAAATGTTGTTGCATCACTGCCACTATATTTTCTATGCCAATGTGTCTGCCAGTCGACTATAGTGGGATTCCAAAATCAACTTTGATAGATCGATTATTTGTCCTAGACAACATAGTAACTCGACATCTATCGATCGATTATTTGTCTTAAAGATGAAAATTAGTGACAGTTATTTTTTTTCTCGACATCTGGTAGGTGGTGGCAAAGTGAGGATCTTTCTCATAGAGTTGGGGCCATTCAGAGGTCGCATGAATGCAAGAGTCTAGCACCATGGTGAGTGTTGTGACTGGAGGTCGACTGAGGAAATCAACAATGAAATTGGTACTTCATGTCTTATAATTGATGTTGAGGTCGAATTGTTGCAAGTATGTGGACCACTTATGATGGCGGTCATTCTACAAGTATGTGGACCACTTATGATGGTGGTCATTCTGCAATTTTTCTTGTGTCTGCATGAACTACAATGGATTATAATCAGTTTGGATGATTGTCTCCTTCCCAAGAATGTAATTCCTCCATTGGCAGCAGGCTTGCACAATGGAGTACTTTTCTTTGTTGTAAGTAGGGTACTTACGGACGACATCTAATAGTGTCTCACTATGATAGACCATGGGTTGGTTGTGGTAATTGAGAACTGCACCCATAGTGTAGTCTGAAGCATCTTTCTCGATCTCAAAGGGTTGTTGCAGGTCGGGTAATGAAAGCACTAGGGATGAGCACAAGCGTTTCTTTAAATAATCAAACGCTTGTTATTGGGACATGCCCCACACAAAATTTTCCTTACTACCACCCCTTGTTATGTTGAAATAATGTAACTGCAAAGAGTATTCTTTTTATTATTTGATATATTATTCATTGGATCAATCCCCATTGTGGATTGATCATGTCGGTTATTGTAATAGGACCAAATCCCCTTTTGTGGATTGGTCAAATGTTAATTATAATAGGAAGAATAAGACGTCCACCCCCATCAGATATTAAAAAGGCCCTAGAATGTAATTAAGGTGGTTAAAACCACTCAGTGGAAGAAGTCAGACCTACCAGTGAAGAGACACTTCACACATGCCAGTCTAATATAAATAAGAAGGTTAGCGCCTCACTTAGACACACAATTCACTTGCTCATTGAGAGACAAGTTTTGGATCTACTGCTAGAGAAGAAGGAGAGAGAGAGTGGTGCATATCTGGGAGAGGAATTTTTGTATTAGTTTAAGAGATCTCTTGACATTGTATTGGCTATCTATATTAAGGAAGTTTTGCTGGGTTTTCTTCCCCTAAAGGGTTTCCCAGGATAAATGTTGTGTCTCTTGTGATTGTGTATTTCTCAGTGATCTTGGATTATGCTATTTTTATCTAATGAAATGAAAAAAACTATAATAATGGCTTAAACATTAACATGGTATCAGAGCCAAGCTGAAGGAAGCATCTTTCATAAGTGAAAAATGTCACTGTTGTTGTACATGAAAATTAGGGCTTTTTGATGGTGAAGCTTTTCAGCCCCAAAACCATCTAGAAAAGTGTGCCCTCCCCTAAGGATCATTTTGGCACTCTCAGTGCACCTTTTTAGTGGCTGGATCTCCCGAAAAGTGAAACCCTATTTTCACAAAGTACCAGAAGTACTAGAAAACCAGTGTACCAGAAGTACCAAAAGTACCAGAGTACTAGAGGTACGAGAGGTACCAGAAGCACCAGTCCAGAAATCCACAGATCAAATTTGGTGGAGAAAATTTTGGATTTTCTCAGATCCAAACAAACCAGGCTACTCGCCTCAGCCAAGTGCACCTCCTGGTAAGTTCAATTTTTGATTTTGAGAACTTTCATTTTTCAGTTATTTTCCTAGCTCCAAGTAAAGATGTCTGCAAGTGTTAATCTTGTTGACAAGTTAGGAGTGGAAACATTCTGTGCTTGGAAGTATAGGATTGGCATCATTATTGAAGAGAATGACCTAGCAAGATTCGCCAAAGAAGAAGTACTGGAACCCGTCGATGCTGCAGAAAAGGAAAAGCATCAAAAGGACACAATAAGGGCTAAAAAAATCATTGCAGATTCAATCAAAGACCACCTAATTCCTTATGTGTCATCTAAGAAGACTCCGAAATAAATGTTTGATGCCTTGACTAGACTATATGAAGGAAAGAACATAAACCGAAAGATGAATCTAAGAACTGAACTAAAGAATACAAGGATGCACAAAGGAGAAATGATTCAGGAATACTTCTCTAGAATCTCATAATTCAAAGAACATCTACAAGCTATTGGAGATACCATAGATGAATATGAACTCATAATGACGGCCCTAAATGGTATCACAAGACCTTGGGATGCATTCATCGAAACGATATGTGCCAGAACGGAGAAACTGAAGTTTGATAGTCTATGGGAAGAATGCATCCAAGAAGAAATAAGAGTAGCGAATCATGAAGCATTACTAGCAAGAGATGATGATCAAGCCCTAGCTACTCACACCAAAGGAGGAAGGAAGAAACCCTACTTCCAAAAGGAGACTCATAAAGAGCCTCAATAGTCAAACAAATTCAATCATAAAGAATCTCATCCAAGGAGATTTTAGAAGAAAGGACAATGAAAGGAAAGGGTCTACTCATCTATACAATGCTATCATTGTGACAAGATGGGACACATTGCGAAGTTTTGTCCCTCCAAACGAGAAGAATACAAGAGAAAACATAAGAGGCTCCATGCCCATGTAGTCAAAGATGAAGAGCCACCCGCAAAGATGATAAGAGAGAAAATCAAAGACCATGTCTTGATCTCGACCCTCTTAGGATCTGTAACACCTAGAGAGGACACTTGGCTCATTGATAGTCGTGCATCCAAGCACATGATGGGACAAAAAAACATTCTCTCTTGTATCTTAGAAAATAATTTTTCTCAGAATGTAACACTTGGAGATGATTACCAATATCCCATCAAGGGAGTGGAAGAATCAAACCATAAATTGAATTCAGGGAATTCACTAAAAATGAAGGGCGTACTATATGTACCAGGCTTGAAGAAGAACCTACTCTCCATTTCATCTTTATAAAAGAAAGGCTTCAGATTTTCCTTTATAGATGGAGAAGTTCTTATGTGGGCTAAAGGAGAAACCTAAAATGAAGCAATCATCATTGGAAGTGAAGAAAATGGCCTGTACAAACAAAAGGGTCACTCAAAGGCTGCCATGACCCACGCCATTGAAAACTCATGTGAACTTTGGCATAGAATGTTAGCCCACATAAACTACAAGGCACTACCATACATATGCAAAGCAGTCACAGGTATTCGAGAAGTCAAAGGTGACCATAAAGGCATATGCAATGGATGTGCATAAGGGAAGAACATCAAGAACCCGTTTCTGAAGAGAGACAACAAGACAGAAGGAGTCCTAGAACTCATCCATTCAGATGTATGTGGCCCAATGCCATCATCCTCCATTAGTGGGTATGTATATTATGTATCATTCATTGATGATTACTCTCGTAAAGCCTGAATATATTTCTTGAAATCTAAATATGATGTGTTCAACAAGTTGAAGGAATTCAAAGCCTTGATAGAGAACCTTTCTAAAAGGAATATTAAGATACTCAAGTCAGATAATGGAGGAGAATATACCTCACAAGAACTTATGAACTTCTTTAAAGACTCCCTATAATCCCCAACAAAACGGTGTAGCTGAATGAAAGAATAGAACCATATGGGAAGCTGTGAAGATTATGATCCATGATCAAGATCTTCCTATGTGCTTATGAGCATAAGCAGCAATGGTAGTTGTATATGTGCAGAACTGATTGTCCCATAGTGCACTTGGGCTTAAGACACTAGAAGAGATGTTCACCAGAAATAAGACAGAGGTAAGCCATCTCAAAATATTTGGCTGTCCAGTGTTTATTCATATACCTAAAGAAAAGAGAAACAAGTTGGACCCTTCAGGAAAGAAGGGAATATTTGTGGAATACTATGAGGTCTCCAAGGCCTTCAGAATCTATATATCAAGTTAAAATCACATTGAGATCAGTAGGGATGTGACCTTTGATGAATATGCAGCTCTCAAGAAATCTAAACAATGCCATCTTGAAGAAGTATATGAAGAGGAACCCATAATCCCCAATACTGCAATGAGGGAGGTTCCAAGAGCTGCAGAACCAGAGAGGGAAGTTGTAACTTCCCCTAATGAAGAACTTATAGAAGACCATGATATAGTAGAAGTGTAAGAACCTCCTCAGATGACGATCCTCCATAAAATAAAGCCAGCTTGGGCTAGAGAGCTTATTCAATATGGAGAGAAGTAAGGTGTTCCCCAAGGAACTACGAGACAGGTGAAAAGACCAAAGCCATTCTCTAGTTTTACGGCTTTGATGTGTGATCTTTTAGAAGAGGAGCCTACCTTCTTTGCCATTCAGAGAAAAGAATGGGCAGATGCCATGACAAAGGAATACCAATCCATAATGAATAACAAAGTATGGGAAATAGTTCCCAGACCGAAGAATAAAGATGTGGTATCCTCCAGATGGCTCTTCAAAATAAAACATGCTGCTAATGGAAGTATTGAGAATTATAAAGCAAGATTTGTCACTCGTGGATTTTCCTAGAAGGAAGGCATTGACTATGAAGAGACATTATCTCCTATGGCCAGATACACTTCGATCAGAACCATCGTAGCTCTTGCAGCTAAGATGAAGTGGAAGCTACACCAGATGGACGTGAAGATAGCTTTCCTAAAAGGTGTCATCGAAGAGGAAGTGTATACAGAGCAACCTCAAGGATTTTAGGTTGAAGACAGGAAGTCTCATGTCTGTAGATTGAAGAAAGCCTTATACGAATTGAAGCAAGCTCCTAGAGCTTGTTATGGTCGTATAGACAGTTTTTTAATGAGCTTAAGCTTTACCAAGAGTAAAGAAGACTCTAACCTCTACTTCAAAATCATGAACAATGAACCAGTAATCTTATAGCTATATGTGGATGACTTATTCTTAACTGGAGAAGAAAAGCTCATCACTAAATGTAAAAATAGACTTGCCTCGAAATTTTAAATGAAAGACCTTGGCCTAAAGAATTATTTCTTAGGTCTTGAGGTATGATAGAGTCCTAAGAGGATATTCCTTAACCAAGGGAAGTACACAGTCAAAATCTTGAAGAGATTTGACATGTTGGAATGCAAGCTCATGAGTACACCCATGGAAGCAAAGTTGAAGTTGTTGGTCGATACTTCGTCAGAGTTGATTGATGCCACACTGTACAGACAAATTATTGGATCGCTGATGTACCTGTGATGCAGGAGCATCACTGACTCATCAAGTGAGCCAGCACAGAAGCAAAGGACAGCTGGACAAGATAGCACAAATTTTGAAAATGCTTTGGAATTGTGCGCGATCTTAAATGAGTCATTTAAGAAGAGACACCTTTGTATATTGTAAATGGACCTTGAGTGGATAGCTCTCGTCCTTTAGTAGATAGATAGAATTTAATATAGTTAATGCAGTTAGATAGGATTTTAATTCTAGATTTGACAGTTTTAGGAGATGGAGGGAAAACGGATATAGACACCCTCATTGTACATTGTAAAATAATCAATCCAGGGAGAGCAGGAGCAAGAAAAGAGCTGTGTAAGAACACCCATGTACAGACATTTGAATTAATAGAAGAGTTCTGACTCAAATTCATGGTTTGTGTTTTTCTCTGTGTGTTTGATGTTGATATGCTCCTGAATGTTTGTTTCCTATTATACATTTTCTTTTATATGCTATGTATGTGATTTCATGTGTGAATTGAAATCCGAGAGAAGGAAGGAATGAGTTTCAACTGTTTCTCTATTTGAGCCAAGAGATTCCTGCAAGGAGTGCAGTCGAATTGTCCGCAAGGAGTGCGTTGACAGAGGGCTCAAATAGAGGTAACTTTTGTCTCATTAATCCCAAAGGTGCAGTTGGGCATAGGAGCCGTGCAAGGAGTACGCAGGCCAGTGAAGCTTCAGGCTTGTGAACCTGAGGGAATTGTTGAGAGACTACTGTTGTAGGTGTGTGCAGAGTCGAAGACTTCAACACTTAGCCGTGATTGAAGGTTTTCCGCAAGGAGTGCGAGCAAGGAGTTTCCTTTTTGAGAACTTAAGTAAGTGGGAAAATCTCAGGAAGGATAGGCCTCTGAGTTGTTGAGGAACAACGCAGACAAGTTGCGACTTGAATTTTCAAGGGCGTTGCAGGGTGGCGCACAGGTGAATCCGTCTTCGTGGAGGAAGGAATAGACGGATGAAATTTCCGAGGAGATTTTTCCAATCAACGTAAGCCATTGGATCTCACGGAGGTGCAGAGAAGTTACAGCGCAAAGGTGGAAGAGGTTTGAAGTTTAGGAGGGGCAGAGCCGTTGATCAGAACCACAGGGGGCCATCGGATTTACACGTGACATCGTGTATCGGGGATTCATGAGTCAAAGCTCCAAAAGATTGCATCAAGAATTGCGATATCGTGATCCACGATATCCAGACGAACCCAGAACCGTCCATTGTTTGGGATGCGTGTCAAAAGATCTGGAGAAGTCAGGGTTTGGAGTATTGGGAGTTTCAAGGGCAGAGTATTCTTGCAGCTTGGAATCACGATCCATGATATCTCGACGGTGACGTAAATAGTGTGGGACCGTCGGAGTTAGTGGAGGATAGGTGGCACACCGTATCGTCATTCAGGGAAAGTAAATACCCAAAACCTTGTGCATTAGGATTCACAACCCCGTGAAGTCCGTAATCTTGATAAGGTGATGGGACCGTTGAATAGTCAAACCGCGTGTGCATCGGAGTATTGGCCCATCGGGGTTCGGAGTTTGGAAATTTCATTTGATGACATCACAAGTGGTGAAATCGCGATAGGAGGAACCTCGATAGCAAGGGAAAAAGTCAACATTGACTCATGTCGGATTTCGGGGAATCATGAGGCACAAAACACGCAACCACAGAATTCGCGAAATCGCAAATTCTAATTTCCTGACTGTTAAGGGAGATATTTGAAGAATTGTTGTGGGAAATAAAATTCTCGATAGGGAATTAGAAGAACATTTGAGTTCTTCAGGCCGTGTGAAGAGAAAGATCCTGTGTGAGTGGGCGTGCTTGCGGGTGAAGCTGCGTCAAGAGTGGTATCAGAGCTCAGAAAGACTCTTTGCTTTTTGTAGCAGAGAAGAGGAAAATTCACCATGCTGCCCATGAGAGAAAGGCAATCACCTGATCCAGAGGATAGGGAGATGTGAAGAAGAGGAAGGCAGGTAACTAATCCAGAAATGGAGAGACAGATGCATGATCTCCCAGCAAGACTTGAGGACATGGAGACAGCACAAAGACGCATAGCTAGTGCAGGGGATCTCAGTGATTCCGAGAGTGAAATTGAGGCTGAACGTGAAGAAGAAGTTGTAGCCGAAGATGCAGCAAATGAATGACTAATCAAAGCTATTGCCCAGATGGGTGTAAAGCCGAAGATGGACATTCCAGTCTATGAGGGAAATCTGGATGCAGAAGAGCTTCTGGATTGGATCTGAGCTCTTGACACCTACTTCGATTATGAAGATGTTGAAGAGGATAAGAAGGTCAGACATGCTGTCACATGCTTGAAAGGACATGTAGCATTATGGTGGGATGAGCTACAAGCTGACAGACACTACAAGGGCAAGCAGAAGATCAAGAGCTAGCACAGGATGATCACAAAGATGAAGGATAAATTCATCTCGAGAGTCTATAAAATTACTCTGTTCAGGAGGATGCAGAACCTGAGACAAAAGCTGATGACAGTTAAACAATACACGGAGGAATTCTATCGACTGAACATTAGGGAAGGTCATTGGGAGAGCGATGATGAGAAGGTTGCTAGATATCTGAATGGATTGAGATATGATATCTAGGACGAGATGAGCATGGTAACCATCCGAATGGTAGAGGATGCCTACCAGATGGCTTTGAAAGCTGAAGAGAAGCTGAGCCGCAAGCAAGGTCAGCGAGAGCAAGGCAGAAGCTAGCCTAGAGGCAAAGCAGTTGCCCAGGAGAAATTCCAGAAGTACAAGGAGGAATGGAAGAAGCCTCAGGGTAAAGTTGCAAGAGGTGGAACCTCACAGTGAGGGAAACATGCTGAGAAAAGGGAACAACATAATGAACAGAGGAGGATATGCTGATAAAAACACTTTTCCTCGTACTAGAGGTAGAGGAAGAGGAAGAGGTGGAGTAATCACATGTTTCACATGTGGAAAGAATGGGCACAAGTCATATGAGTGTCCACAAGAAAAGAAGGACATTGGAGAAGCTCACATCACCGAAGCGTAGAAGCGGGATGTTGAGGCCGAAGACACAGAAGGCGGAAGATTGCTTATGATGCGAAAATTCCTTTTGACACCCAAGAAAGAGGTGGAGAGTTCATTTCAAAGGACCAGACTTTTCAGAATAGCTTGCAAGACTAAGGATAGGGTATGAAAGGTTATCATGGACAATGGTAGCATGGATAATCTCGTTTCAATCGAGATGGTGGAAAAACTAGAGCTGGAGACAACTGATCACCCGAGCCCATACAAGGTTTCGTGGCTACAGAAAGGACACCAGGTAACTGTTACTAAACAATGCTTGGTTGAATTCAAAATAGGAGGGTATAATGATAATATTTTGTGTGACGTCATTCCTATGGATGTTTTTCATTTATTGTTGGGTAGACCATGGCAATATGACAGAAATGTGGTTCATGATGGGAGAATGAACACATATACTTTGGAGAAAAATGAGAGAACCCATATGTTGCTTCCGATAAAGGATAAGGAGGTGAATTTGAAAGTAAGAAACACAATACTTCTCATGAGTGGGAAGGAACTTCTTACGGAGGTGAAGAAGAAAGAAGATCCACAATTCTTTGTGGTCAGAAAGCCAAGGATTGTTCTGACTAGCACAAGAGTGGATGATCTACTAGAAAAGGTTCAGGAACTGCTGGAAGAGTTCGCTAACATTGTGGTGGATGAATTACCTCATTCATTGCCACCGATGAGGAGTGTGAGTCATCGTATTGATCTCATACCAGGAGCCAGTTTTCCGAACAAATCCACGTATAGGTTGACGCCACAAGAAAATGAAGGGGTCAAGAAGCAGGTTCAGGAGTTGTTGGACAAAGGATTGGTCAGAGAAATCTTGAGTCTGTGTGCTGTTCCAACGGTACTCAATCCAAAAAAGGGATGGAGGATGGAGAATGTGTACCGACTCAAGAGCCATCAACAAGATAACCATTAGGTATAGGTTTCCATTACCGTGGATGGACGATTTAATGGACTTCTTGAGCGGAGCCAAGTATTTTTCAAAGGTTGATTTGAAAAGCAGATATCACCAGATTCACATGAGGGAAGGCGATGAGTGGAAAACAATGTTCAAGACAAATGAAGGTTTGTATGAATGGCTTGTCATGCCGTTTGGCTTGACGAATGTGCCAAGTACCTTTATGAGGTTAATGAATGAAGTCTTGAGGGAATTCATCGGGAAATTTGTCATTGTGTATCTAGATGATATACTGATTTTCAGTAAATCAGAGGCTGAGCATCTGAAACATTTGGCCATTGTGATGAAGAAGCTACAGCAGGAGAAGTTGTTGATTAATATGAAAAAATCCTCATTTATGAAGACAGAGCTCATTTATTTTGGATTTGTTATTTCGGCGAATGAATTGAGGATGGATCCAGATAAGATAGAAGTGATCAAGAATTGGCCATCACCGAGAAATGTATTCGAGGTGAGAATTTTTCATGGACTGGCTAGTTTCTACTGGAAATTCATCAAGAATTTCAGTGGAATCAATGCAGCAATGATGGATACATTGAAGAAGCGACATAAATATTTTCACTGGACTGATGAGGTGGAGAAGAGCTTCAATCTATTGAAGCAGAAGATAACGGGACAACTAGTGTTGGTGTTGGCGGATTTCTTGAAGACGTTTCAAGTGAAATGTGATGCAAGCGGGTTTGCCATAGGAGCGGTCTTGAGTCAGGAGGACAGACCAATTGCATATTTCAGTGAGAATCTGAATGAGGCAAAGATGAAATACTCCACATATGACAAGGAAATTTATGCTATCATACAGGCACTGAAGAAGTGGAGGCATTACTTGATCCCGAAAGAATTTGGTTTATATAGTGATAACCATGCATTACAGTTTGTGACTCAATAGGATAAGTTGAATCAGAGACATGTAAAATGGGTAGAGTATATGCAGAATTTCACATTTGTGATTAAACACATTTTGGGTACTGCTAACAAAGTGGCTAATGCTTTGAGTAGGAAGTGTTTGTTGTTGCAGGAGTTCTGAATCAAGACCTTAGGTTTTGATGATCTCAAGGACATGTACGCAAGTGATGTAGATTTTGCAGAAGCATATGAAGCAGCTGAGAATCCAGTTCTCAGAGACAGAAGCCCTTGGATAGAATACATGATCCAGGAGGGATTGTTGTTCAGAGGCAATCAACTATGCATACCAAAATGCTCCATGAGGGATAACTTGTTGAAGGAGAAACACAGTGGTGGATTAGCAGGACATTTTGGTCATGAAAAAACATTCGTGAAGCTGAATGAGTCATATTTTTGGCCAGGAATGCAAGAAGATGTCAAGAGATTCGTTGAAAAATGCAGAATTTGCCAGCATTCGAAGGGGAGGAAGCAGAATGCAGGATTTTATCAGCCATTGCCCATACCAGAGAGACCGTGGGAGGCGATAAGTATGGATTTCATATTGGGATTACCAAGGACACAAAGAGGTGTCGATTCAATCTTTGTGGTAGTGGATAGGTTTTCTAATATGGCACATTTTATCCCATGCCAGAAAACCAGCGATGCGACTCACATCGCAAATCTGTTCTTCAAGGAGGTCATTCGGCTTCATGGATTGCCGAAAAGCATAGTTTCGGACAGAGACACTAAATTCATAGGACATTTCTGGAGGAAATTATGGAAGAAGCTAGGAACTAATTTGATGTTTAGTTCTGCTTATCATCCTCAGATGGATGGACAAACGGAAGTGGTGAACAGAAGTCTGGGGGACTTACTGAGAAGCTTGGTGACAGAGCACCATAGCAGCTGGGAAAGCATATTACCACAGGCAGAGTTTGCATACAATGACTCAGTAAATCGGAGCATAGGCCGAAGTCCATTTCAGATTGTGTATGGCGTGCGGCCGAGAGGAGTTTCTGAATTGAGGGATTCAGAATGGACTGCTACTAGCAGCGCTAGTGCAGAAAAATTCGCTGAAGCGATGAAGGAAATTCATAGCAGGGTGAAGGAGAGGTTGCTGAAATCAAGCAAGGAGTATGAGTGTAGAGCAGACCAGCATAGGAGACAACAAGTTAAAAATGAGGAAGATCGGACCATGTAAGGTCTTGATAAAATTCAGAGAAAATGCTTATGAAATCGAGCTACTAGATGGAATCGGAATATCTATGATATTCAATGTCGTGGACTTATACCCATATAGAGATAAAGAAGCAGACACT
>JASDQU010335120.1:0-12677 GCA_032191745.1 Picea mariana
TGAGTGATTTGCGAGAACAAAGCCATCAATACCATACAAATTGATTGGGTTCTAAATATAAAGAAGCAATTTGTACCTTTTTTGTTTGTGGAACATTATGTATATCAAAGAATTGCTCCATCTGAAGTATCCATGTGATTGGGTCCTTGCCATCAAACTTCCTCATATCGATCTTAAGAACTTGGTTGATCTTCAACCCAAAGTTGGAGTTTCTCCATTTTGGATTCACCTTCCTTGTTTCCTCATCATGACTTTCATGGGATACATTTTCAATTTCAGGTGTCCTCTCTATTACGAATTTTTTCAATCCTGAACCATGGTTTCCCCTTTTAAACTATCCATCTTAGTATTTATTTCCTTAAACTTAGCTTCCATTGAATCCATCATCTCTTGTAGTTCATGTTTTGTTACTAACTTCTTTTGTAAATCATTTATGTCCCTATGCATTTCTTCACCTTCATCAAGAGACCATGTGGGATTTTCTGGAGGCTTATTTGGTGTAGAAGTTCCATTTTTGGGTGGCATGTTGGCCAGGTATCACTTTTGAACCTTCATTTGGAGGTGGTTCTGCTAGACAATATTTATTCTGTTGTATATCCAAAATTTTGGCCCTTCTTGGTATGAAACTTTCTTTTTTGTAGTTCTCTGATATTTCTTCTCTGCAATGCCACAGTTTGGATCAAAATTGGATGTGCCAAATGGAATTTATAGTAACTTTTGTACAACTTGCTGATTTTTGGCCTTTCCAGGAGATCTAACTTGTATAACATGCCCCGCACAAAATAATTCATATAAAATTCTGAAAGTTGTACCATAAATACAATAGACTGTTGACCATAAAATTCAATTATCCTCACACAATTTGGATACTCTACAAATAAGTTGTGATTGTTTTACCTGGAACACCTTCTTGATACTAGTCAATAGGACTAGTCAGATACCCTATCTTCCACAAGGTGTATATAAAAATTTACGATGACCCAGAAGCTGAAATTTTTACCACATATACCGTACTAATTTATATAAACACCCTCTAGATTTCAAGGTCTGAAACATTATAAAAAATATTTTATAACAAAAATTCCACAATGACTCAGTTTAGGATGATTCCAGAACCCTAACTTGCACAGGCTGTATCTCCGAAATTATAAGGTCTCAGAAGCTGAAATTTTAACCCAACGTACCTTGGTCCATCTACTAAATATCATCCAATCCATTACTTCTAAAAAACTGTATAAACAAATTAATAAAGAAAATTCCAAGGTGTCTCATATGTAGCAGCGAAACCACAAGACCTTGAGCTCTGATGCCACATATTAAGAACCAAATATCAATATAGCATAGAAAAACCTTAGAATAAGTACTCAACACCTTGAAAAAGAGATAATTTCATATAATAAGCCTCTTCAAGGGGGGAACCTCCTTTTACCCCACATAAATGTTCAAGTACAAGATGATTCAAAATGAAAATTTCTCCTTCGTAAATATAGGAGACTAGGAGGTATAATTACAACTAATGGAATAAATCCAACATAAACAAAATAACATTACTAATGTAATATGCCCTAGTTAAGGGGTAATGAGCCAATATTAGGGCTTAACATATGCACATGCTATTGAGTTAATTTTGTGTAGTTATCCACTCAATGTAGAAATACCTTAGTTTATAGTACACAATTAGGTCCCTTTATGTAACTTTAGGTGACCATAAAGTATTTCACAGTTATTTATTTAGTTCAACCATATCCACAACCATCCAACAATTTTTCCTTAAATCTCTCAAGTGATCCAACTATATAATTTAATATTTGAGCAGTTCATATGTTTTATAATATAACATTATACAATCTGTGATCAGATAAGAGTGCACCACGTAGTAAAGCAAGATTTCTTATGTGCCAAGCTTAAAGGCATAACAAGTTGTTGTGCACCACTTACTAAAGATTTTTTATGTTATTAGTGGGTGTGTGAGGTTATGAATATAAACTCTTTGTTTTGTGGATTCTAATGCAATGCATTATATGTGATGTTGGTGGATCCAACCATAGGGAATTTTTAAGGGATCTTAAATAAATGTTCTTATACATTTTTTTAGTGGATCCAACCATAGGGAACTTTTAATGATTCATAAAGAAATGTTATAAGGAATATATATGTGGTCTTAGTGGATTGAACCATGTTCAAAGAATATGCACATGCTATTGAGTTATTTTTGGGTAGTTATCCACTCAATGTAGAAATCCCTTAGTTAATAGTACAAAATTAGGTCCCTTTATGTAACTTTAGGTGACCATAAAGTATTTCATAGTTATGTATTTAGTTCAACCATATCCACAACTATCCAACAATTTGTACTTAAATCTCTCAAGCAATCCAACTATATAATATAACATTTGCATAGTTAATATGTTTTATAATATAACATTATCCAATCTATGATCAAACAAGAGTGCACCACTTAGTAAAGAAAGATTTCTTATGTGCCAAGATTAAAGTCATAACAAGTTGTTGTGCACCACTTACTAAAGATTTCTCATGTTATTAGTGGGTGTACGAGGTTATGAATATAAACTCTTTGTTTTGGGGATTCTAATGCATTGCATTTTATGTGATCTTTGTGGATCTAACCATAGGGAATTTTTAAGGGATCTTAAATAAATGTTCTTATACATTTTTTTAGTGGATCCAACCATAGGGAACTTTTAATGATTCATAAAGAAATGTTATAAGGAATATATATGTGGTCTTAGTGGATTGAACCATGTTCAAAGAATATGCACATGCTATTGAGTTATTTTTGGGTAGTTATCCACTCAATGTAGAAATCCCTTAGTTTATAGTACACAATTAGGTTCCTTTATGTAACTTTAGGTGACCATAAAGTATTTCATAGTTATGTATTTAGTTCAACCATATCCACAACTATCCAACAATTTGTCCTTAAATCTCTCAAGTGATTCAACTATATAATATAACATTTTCACAGTACATATGTTTTATAATATAGCATTAAATCCAATCTATGATCAAAAAAGAGTGCACCACTTAGTAAAGAAAGATTTCTTATGTGCCAAGATTAAAGGCCTAACAAGTTGTTGTGCACCACTTACTAAAGATTTCTCATGTTATTAGTGGGTGTGTGAGGTTATGAATATAAAGTCTTTGTTTTGGGTATTCTATTGCATTGCATTATATGTGGTCTTTGTGGATCCAACCATAGGGAATTTTTAAGGGATCTTAAATAAATGTTCTGATACATTTTTTTAGTGGATCCAACCATATGGAACTTTTAATGATTCTTAAAGAAATGTTATAAGGAATATATATGTTGTCTTAGTGGATTGTACCATGTTCAAATAATATGCACATGCTATTGAGTTAATTTTGGGTAGTTATCCACTCAATGTAGAAATCCTTTAGTTTATAGTACACAGTTAGGCCACTGTATGTAACTTTAGGGGACCATAAATTATTTCAGAGTTATGTATTTAGTTCAACCATATCCACAACTATCCAACAATTTGTCCTTAAATTTCTCGAGTGATCCAACTATATAATATAACATTTTCACAGTTCATATGTTTTATACTATAACATTATCCAATCTGTGATCAGATAAGAGTGCACCTCTTAGTAAAGCAAGAGTTCTTATGTGCCAAGATTAAAGGCATAGCAAGTTGTTGTGCACCACTTACTAAATACTTCTTATGTTATTAGTTGGTGCGTGAGGTTATGAATATAAACTCTTTGTTTTAGGGATTCTAATGCATTGCATAATATGTGAATCTCTGTGGATCCAACCATAGGGAATTTTTAAGGGATCTTAAATAAATGTTCTTATACATTTTTTTAGTGGATCCAAACATAGGGAAATTTTAATGATTCATAAAGAAATGTTATAAGGAATAGATATGTGGTCTTAGTGGATTGAACCATGTTCAAAGAATATGCACATGCTGTTGAGTTATTTTTGGGTAGTTATCCACTCAATGTAGAAATCCCTTAGTTTATAGTACACAATTATGTCCCTTTATGTAACTTTAATTGACCATAAAGTATTTCATAGTTATGTATTTAGTTCAACAATATCCACAAATATCCAACAATTTGTCCTTAAATCTCTAAAGTGATCCAACTATATAATATAACATTTGCATAGTTCATATGTTTTATAATATAACATTATCCAATCTGTGATCAAACAAGAGTGCACCACTTAGTAAAGAAAGGTTTCTTATGTGCCAAGATTAAAGGCATAACAAGTTGTTGTGCACCACTTACTAAAGATTTCTCATGTTATTAGTGGGTGTGTGAGGTTATGAATATAAACTCTTTGTTTTGGGGATTCTAATGCATTGCATTATATGTGATCTTTGTGGATCCAACCATAGGGAATTTTTAAGGTATCTTAAATAAATGTTCGTATACATTTTTTTATTGAATCCAACCATAGGGAACTTTTAATGATTCATAAAGAAATGTTATAAGGAATATATATGTGGTCTTAGTGGATTGAACCATGTTCAAAGAATATGCACATGCTATTGAGTTATTTTTGGGTAGTTATCCACTCAATGTAGAAATCCCGTAGTTTATAGTACACAATTAGGTCCCTTTATGTAACTTTAGGTGACCATAAAGTATTTCATAGTTGTGGATTTAGTTCAACCATATCCACAACTATCCAACAATTTGTCCTTAAATCTCTCAAGTGATCCAACTATATAATATAACATTTGCACAATTCATATGTTATATAATATAAGATTATTTAATCTGTGATCAGATAAGAGTGCACCACTTTGTAAAGAAATATTTCTTATGTGCCAAGATTAAAGGCATAACAAGTTGTTGTACACTGCTTACTAAATATTTCTTATGTTATTAGTGGGTGTGTGAGGTTATGAAGATTAAACTCTTTGTTTTGGGGATCCTAATGCATTGCATTATATGTGGTCTTAGTGGATCGAACCATAGGGAAATTTTAAGGAATATTAAAGAAATTTTCTAATACGTTTTTTTTATTGGATCCAACCATACAGAACTTTTAATGAATCCCCTTTCTTGTTGTTTTTTTGAATTGATTTCCGTTGGGGAACCCAAATTCTAATTTCAATGACTTCTCTGTGTGATTTTTATTGATTATTATGAAAATATTGTGGTTTTTTCTTCTGTCACTTATCCCTTTAGTCATCATTCTGTGCTTGAGCAGTTGGCCAGGAGCCGAATCGACGGTCGTCACTTCGGTGTTTAAATACCTATAGATTCAAATGCCCTACTTTTCCGTGCATGGATGATGAGTGAAGGATAAGAATTTTACATGTTGTCTATGGACCCCTTACTTATCTTTGAGCTGATTGATTCATGGCTGAATGTCTAGTCTTTGCGCCTTCTAATGAGAGAGTACCACTATGGCTTGATTGATTAAAGCTTTGATTTATCTTTGTGTTTTAATTGCTTTAACTTGTGTACATCTCTGCATTTTTATTGATAAACTCTGCATTGTGGATAGATATTGAGGAGAGATGTCGACACGAGATTCTCCAAACACTCCTCGCAAACTCTCTAGGTATTCTCATGAAGGAAGAACAAGAACTCCTTCTTCGACTGAGACTCTGAGTGAGCAACAACAATCTCGTTATAGAAGATTTTCAAACGAGTTTGTAAATAGATCAACTGCAGAACCTTCTCAAGACAGTGCTATGGATTAGCCTTCTTAGATAGGTTGTGTATCGATACTCCTACACCTGAGAATGTAGGGAATACCTCTGGACAAGAGAATATTTCTGGTAAGTTTTTTAAATTTTGTTTATTTTTGTTGAATTATTTTGTATTTAAATTTATGTGACGTTAAATCTTGAAGTTACTTTCAAATGTGTGTGTAGACAATCAATTTAGAGCAAGGGACAACAATGAGAGTGGCTGTCATGAAGATTCAAATGTCGGTGCAAAGGGTGAAGGTGGATTTAGGAGGCCGTGTTATCAAGAAACATAAGATTACACGCCTACGTCCACCTATCCTGTAGATGTTGGTGATGAAATTCCCTGAGAAGGAAATACTGAAGAAATGACACTTGAGCGATGCTCAAGTGTTAAAAAGAGGTTGGAAAATGATTTGGTGGTTCTGGAACTCCCTCAGGAGAGAAAACAAAGTTTGCAAATTTTTTTTCATTAATTGGAAAACTTTATGGATGCATATCAGAAGATGGGTCCAACCACTAACATTTTTTTCGATCTAATGAGGTGGCGAAAGTCAGAGGTGATGGGTCTTGATAAATGGGAGGTAGTAAAAAAAATATTTTCAAAAGAAAATGACATTTCCATGTTCAATTTCAAAGAGGGCCCAAAGCGGAAGATGTTGAAGTTGCAATATTTTAAACACCCTGACATTGGAGGAAATCAATATAACAATTTTTTGGTGGAATATGGAAAATTTTTGTGGAACGATGAGGTTCCATACTATTTTGCAAGACATTTTTTTGTAGAGTTTTTCTTGCATATGCATCCTGATTATACTATCCTACCGTCCAAATATTATGGGACTGGTAAATGACGTACATATGATCGCAAAGAGGCATATCTAAGTGCAGCAGTGCCGACGCATGCGCAACCTTTAGTAGCTCGCCGAACAGGGGCATTTGTTTCACTTTTTGATTTGTAGGATACATCAAAGGTTGGCAAAGAGGTCAGGAGTGAAATTGGAGAAAATTTGGAAGCAATTTTTTATTGTGTTGATGTTGGCATGAACCATCAGCGAGCATAAGAAAATTCCTGGGCCACATTTGTTTATAAAACAAATGCAGATTTCGCTACAATGTCAGTAGAAGATGTTTTGGATTATGAAAAATTTTTTTGGGATGGTTGGAAGAAGGTCATTCAGAAGGATGACCTGAACCATAGATTTGTATGTGTTCTAGTTACGAAAATTTTGACGCATTTTCTGATAGTTTACTTCAAATTCTAGATTTAGATATCATTGTATCTATAGAAATAATCGAGTTGTTATTTCCATTAATTATAGTTGGGAGATATGTTAAATGAATCTCCAATAGGTAGGGGAACTGATTCGACAAGTTTAAATTTGGATGGGTTGAATCAGGTATGTGTTTTCTAATAGTTGTTCAATTTCCACTCTTTTTGTAACATCCCGCTCTGGCGCACTAAGAAAACTTATTCTTTGAGGACACTTTCTCGCAAGTGATCTGGAATTTTATGATATTAAAACATTTATCCTTGATTATGATGTGTTATGATAGATGACATGATGTTTTACTTCTTTGACATAGACAAGTGCTATTGACTCGGTTTTACTGAGTGTGCAGGGTTTTGGACCTTGAGGATGCAGAGGCATCGATGGAACCCATTGGACTCTGGATTGAGTCAGGGAGTGTGCTATTTGAGTTGATTTATTTACTATGATATTACATTTATTTGATGATCTGATGTGGATATGTTCTGACACGATTGTTGATGATTCAGGCTGACGATAGCTTGCCGACCAGACTCACATATGGAGTAAAGGGGCCACACACGATTACTAGAGAGGTTGAGGGAGAGGTGTGGATAGAAACCTTGCCACATCCTACTAGCACTCCCACCGTGGCTCGAACTGTAGGTTAACAATTACCTAGTTCGAGAGGATCCACGATGCCATGAGGGCAGACTACGACAGTCACTCACGATGACTCTAAGGGGCGTGCAATAAGGCGGGGGCCTTATTGCTTAGAAGCCCTTAGTCTCCCACAAGTTCACCTGGTGGAGTGTTGACTCCAGGGGTTATTGATGTCTACCAATCAGTCAAGTTGGCAAGTGGCACCCTTGGAGGACGTGGTTCATCCTGAAGGGCACATCGTGCAAAAGAAGCAAAAGTTGGCGAGTGGCACCCTTGGAGCATGTGGTGCATCCTGAAGGGCACGTCGCACAAAAGAAACACAAGTTGGCGAGTGGCACCCTTGGAGCACGTGGTGCATCCTGAAGGGCACGTCGTGCAAAAGAAACAAATGAGGCGAGTGGCACCCTTGGAGCACGTGTTGCATCCTGAAGGGCACGTCGCATTGATGTTGATGAAGGAACAAACCTAGATGGCCCTAAGACATTTAACACCTTAAGAAATTCTCAAACAACTTCCCTAATGAAATGTCTCCTAGGTCAGAATCTAAGTTCTAAGTCTAAAACTTCTATAGGGGAAAAACTTTGTCTAACCTTAAGAAAATTATCCTATAAAAATAAAAATAAAATAATTAAACTAAAAACCACTTAAGTGATAGTTTTAGTCTTCATAAAAATTTTGGGGTAAAATGAAGAGAGTAAAAATTTAATTAAAACTAGTGGATTTAAAAATTGCAAAGAAGAAATTAATTCTTAACTTGTGAAAGTATAAAAAGATATTAAATTAATAATAAAAGGAAAAGATTAAAAAGCGCAACTGCCATTTTGGCTCTAATAAAAAGGGGAAAGAAGGGAAAAATAAAAATTAGGAAACCAAGGAATGGAGGAAACATAATAAAGGAAAGAAGGAAACTTATGGTAAAAGGCAAGGTCAACATAGTAAGGAATCTGCAATTAAGAACCTTCTAATTTTGAACTGGATTAACAACTTCATTTTAGGGAAAGTATTTAAAAACTGTAAGGGAATCTAGGAACACCTAGGAGTGAATTTAGGAGAAACTCTAGGTGGGTGAGGGAAATGAGACAATTAATAAATTAAAGAAAATAAATTTTAGAGGAGAGTGGGGGAGGAATGACACTTGTACGATGGAGAAATTTTAGAAGATTTAATTAAAAATTAAATTAAAAAGAGATTTAGGGAATATTTGGAGGTCTAAAACTCTATAAAAGAGAGGAAGGAGGAGGAGGTAGGGGATCGGTTGTTAGCGTAACGTTACGCTGCCAGATTTGTGACTTGACTGATTACTTGTGGGGAGTTGGGATTTCCCAGCTTGGATAGGAGTGGTAGCTCAGACTTGCGAGGCGAGCTGGGAGATAGACGTACCATCTGGATAGTGTGTGGCCCCTTTGTGGTTCGGGGGGCTAAGGGGGAAGCAGAGTACCCCTAGAAATTGGTCGAGAGGTACCGGTGTAGTCTCAATGGTCAACAAGTAGGATTTGAATGGAGCGCAAGCACGGGATAACGTCTTCGGGTTATTGTCGTCAGTCACAGGCACGCAAGCGCATTTATTGTTAAGAAATAAATTTTTTTTATGCATATATAATTTTGTATATAAATCCTTATGATGACGAAAGTTGTATTGAGATTGAATAGTGGTTTTACTGGTTACTTCTTTAATCCTACATTACCAGTGATCGCATTATGCTAATTGCTAGTCATTATTTGATTATTTTAAAGCCGTCAAGTACTTGAAAACAACGAGTTCAACTCTTATTGATAAAGTTAGGTTGGTGCCGACAATCCTGAAGTTTTCGCCTCCCTGTCGATAGGATTAGGGTCTAAATCTGTCTGCATTTGCTTGGCATCCCGAAAGATTGGGAAAGGTCATCCTTTCTGGGTCTGCGTTACCTTTAAATTTCTTGGGTCTGCGTTACCTTTAAATTTCTCCCTCAGTGAGGAAACCAGCACTTGTTTACGACTTGCTTAATGCATTACCCAACTAGGTTAAGGAACCGACCGATGCTCTCCTTTGAACCTAACCGCCCAGCTCAAGTAGTAACCCTCTCACACTCAAGCTGTGGTTATCCGAGTAGCCAAAAATAAAAATAAAAATAAAAATAAAAACCCTCATTGGTAGCAACGTTTTTAGTATTATAGCACTCCAAAATCTTCATTGGTAGCATCAAACTCAGCCAAGGAAAAACAATAGGCCTCAGTCTTATTTAGATGAATTTAAGAACACCGAATGTGCCAGCGTGCAACACAATTTAGGCTATTTGAAGAAGGGAGAACTGTTTATGGGTTCTGTATCCCAACCTTCCACTCTTCTAATGGACGCATCCCCCAGGGAAGGTGCATGACGATTGGAAGAAATCGTATATTGTACAGAGAAAGTTTAAACCGCCAAAAAAATTTTCCCTTGCAAAATCGTGTTACCTCTGGAATTTTGTTACTCGCCAACGGTGTCAGTTCGCCCAATTTTCGCCCCTGCAAACGGTGTTAAGATCCTAAAATTTTTTCTTCTCTTCAACTATGTTAAAACCTTGCAAGATAGCCTCTGCAAAATAGTGGAGTCGTGTTGCTATGAACGCTGGATTCACCCTCCCTCCGCGAATTGTAAATTTGTTGCATGTGCCTCTACCTCTATGAGTAGCATGGTGTTCACGGTGAATGACCGTCTCTTTACACGGTCAGGATAACTGCCATTTCGATTCTTGGGTCCTAAAATTCACCCTGATAGTTTCCAGTTGTTAGCTGCCCCTTGATTCACGTTTTGTTCCCCTTTTATTTGCAAATTTTCGGCATGTGCTCGCAAGTGCCCCTAAATTTTGGCATGCACTCACCGCGTTAGTTTCCAGTCGTTTGACCCTTGAACACCGACTTGAAAATAGAACTTCTGGAAAAAGGGACCTCACTAACGATGACCTTCTAAACATTACGTTGTTGATTGTAACTTTAATTTCCATGAGAGTAGTGGGCCATTATCTGATTTAGTATGCTCTCTAAATCTATAGTTTTGCTTTTATTCGTCTATAATCAGATTGAAAAGATTATTGGATTAGGTCCCATTGTATTCCGATTCTGGAAAGGAAACACAAGGGAAGGTGAGTCAATCCCCTTTTTACCATTGAAGATAGTTCATTGCCGGAGTTTTCAACTTAGACTCACCGGTTAAAAATCCACGCAGAAGGAGAGAAGGAGATTGTTCACCCGGGTTAACAAATAAACACTCTTGGAGCTAGTTCCTGTGGAAGAATTTCTTGGTTCACCTACAACCTTTAGATCTAATATCTAAGATACAAACGAAGTAAACAATGTTGATAACAATCCTATTTTTGGCAAAGACCATCCTTTATCCAAGTGGATCTTTCTGGGTGGAAGGAAGGTTTCGTGGATAGTTGTGTTATTTAATTCTTGTTGACTAGAAGCCAACATTGGTGAACCTAGGTCTTTAGTAGGATTTAGGGAGTGACAAGTCATTGGCTGGCCACAATGTGTGGAATAGTTATTTTAGTTGCAAAGATTTTATAATAAAAAGTAAGGATGTTGTCATTTATGGGGATGTCATTGCAGTTAGTTATTTTATTTGCAAAGATTTTATATCAAAATGTAAGAATGTAATCATTTATGGTAATGTTATAGTAGATTAGTTATTTTAGTTTCAAAGCTTTTATAATAATGTAAGGACGTTATCAAGTATAGTAATTCCATGGTAGTCTTATTGTTATTGATAACATATATGAGGTAAGGTAATTGTATTTACGGCAAGGTTTTTGTAATATATAAAGATAATATGGCTATCATGTACGGAAAAGGTTATGGTGGTTTTATTGTTATTTGATAACATTTAAGTTGCATTGTAATTGAAATTTATTGCAAGGTTATTGTGATATAAATGTAAGGTTGTTATTATTTTATGGAAATATTATTGTAAATTTTCAGTACTACCAACCAAATACAAAATGTATTGTCCTTGAATTAAGCACAAGAAGTTACTATGAGTAGTAAATGGGGATTTTCTTTTAATTGAATTTACATCATTAAGGTTGGGTTGGTAACTCGTCGTCTATGGAAGCTAAAGGAAGCAATTGATCTGTCACTAATGCCAATTGAGTCGTAGTTAATGCCTTGTCTCAATCATGGTTGGTCGTTGTCGGAATGATTCTTACTTGCGCCATCCATAGAGGACATGGTCCTTCTTTTATCATTGTTGTACTTGGTTGTAAATGTGTTATTGCTTGGTATGCTTGCGTCGGGTGGGATGTAGACACCTCCATGTTCCTCAGAACAGTTGCCAGCCCTGAGACCTTAAATGGTTAAAATCAATGGGAACTTGGGCTTGAGCGTTGATTATGTGTCTTGGAGGTCCTAACCATTGCAGGGTAGGATGGGCGGGTAGTCAGTCTTACTTATTGTCGATTGATCATCGTTAATGCATGCAGTTACTTGTTGAGCGTATTATGTCGTCTTGTGATGTTCGTCGTGGTTGTGTTTTATTCGTCGCCGGGTGGCGACGCAGAGTCGAATGTGTTTATTTCCTTTGTACACGCGCGCACACACATTAAACAAAAAAAAAATTGCACTTGTTATAGGAGGTTTTTCATCGTAACAAGGAGGTTCGTTACACTTTTGAATAAAAGATCAACAACATTTATAATTTTAGTATAATTGTGAACACATTGAATCCTAGATTTAGTTCATAGTTGTGTTGTTCATAGATCCTTATTCCATCTCCTACTACTTGGGAAGACTTGTCTCAATTCTCATTGGGAGAGTTTGAAGAGGGTGGGAGTTCACAGGTATCATTTAATCTCTTAAAATCATTTAAATTTAATGTGTTCTAATCATTTAAATTTAATTTTTCAAAATTTCAAATTTGAAATGTGTTATATAGGCTAATGTGGAGAAGTGTTAAGAACCAAACAACAATATAGCATAAAAAAACCTCAGGAAAAGTACTCAACGCCTTGAAAAAGAGATAATTTCAGATAATAAGCCTCTTCGAGGGGGAAACCTCCTTTTACCCCACTTAAATGTTCAAGTACAAGATGATTCAAAATGAAAATGT
>JASDQU010335123.1:0-12677 GCA_032191745.1 Picea mariana
AGGAACACCACAAGAAAATGGTTTGTTAGAAAGGATGAATAGAACAATCATGGAGCATGCAAGGAGTATGAGATTGCATGTTGGGTTTCCCTTACAGTTCTGGGAAGATGTTGTAGATATTGTGGTTTACTTAATAAACAAAGGACCTTCAAGATATTTGGATGGTGGAATTTCAAAAGGGGAATGGACAGGTAAAAAGGTAAACTATTCATTTTTTAATACTTTCGGTTGTGAAGCATTTGTCCATATTGATAAAGAAAATAGAACAAAGCTTAAGGCAAAATCCAAGAATTGTACCTTTATTGGATACGATGTTAATGATTTTGGTTA
This sequence comes from Picea mariana, assembly GCA_032191745.1. Lineage (NCBI taxonomy): Eukaryota > Viridiplantae > Streptophyta > Pinopsida > Pinales > Pinaceae > Picea > Picea mariana. The sequence continues at coordinate 331 of JASDQU010335123.1, forward strand.
TCTCTTATGGGATTATGAAAATCAAAAAATAATTAGGAGTAGAGATGTCATATTCAATGATAAGTTCATGTACAAAGATCAGTTGCAGGGAAAGAAACAGGAAAAAGAAAAACCAGAATACACAGTGCTTAATGAGATCACTGAAACAGAAATTCCAAAGGTACCAGAAAATCAAAACGTACAACAACAGGAGCAACATGTACCTCAAAATCCTGCAAGTGTTGTTATAAGATATACCAAGTTAAGTAGACCCCCTGAATAATACTCTCCTTCATTGTATTATTTATTGTTGATTGATTTTGGTGAACCAGAATGTTATGAAGAGGCAATGCAAGTAGACACTAAAAAGAAGTGGGATCAAGGCATGAAAGATGAAATGGGTTCCCTAGTAAATAACCATACTTGGGATTTGGTTCAATTTCCTATAGGAAAAAGAGCATTGCAAAATAAATGGATTTACAAGTTGAAGGAAGAATATGGAGGAAAAAAGTGGTACAAGGATAAACTTATTGTAAAGGGGTTTTCACAAAAGAAAGGTATATATTTTGATGAAATATTTTCTCCTGTTGTTAATATGACTTAAATTAGGACTATTTTAAGTCTTGTGCCTATAAATATTTTCATCGTGAACAATTAGATGTAAAAACATATTTTCTCCATGGAGATTGGAGGAAGAGATTTATATGCAACAGCCACATTGGTATGAGGTCAAAGGGAAGGAAAAGTTGGTATGCAGGTTGAAGAAGAGATTGAATGGAATAAATCAAGCTCCAAGGTAGTGGTATTTGAAGTTTGAAAAGTTTATGACAGAACAAGGTTATAGTAGATGGCATTCTGATCACTATGTTTATTTTAAAAAACTAGAAAATGGAAGCTATATTAGCATGCTATTTTATATAGATGACTTGCTTGTTGTAGGGTCTAATATGCAGGATATAAATGTGCTCAAGAGGAAATTATTTAATTCATTTGTGATTAAGGATTTAGGTGCTGCAAAGAAAATCCTTGGTACAAGAATAACAAGAGACAAGAAAATCGCAAATTGACATTATCTCAGGGTGAGTACATAGAGAAGGTGTTGGAGAGGTTTAGAATGCAGAATGAAAAACTAGTTAGTAAACCTTTTTCCATCCATTTCAAATCAACCAAGGAAATGTGTCCCAAGACACAAAAGGAGATAGAATACATGTCCAGGGTCCCTTATTCATTAGCAGTCGGTAGCTTGATGTATGCGGTGGTTTGCACAAGACCAAATATTGCACATGCAGTGGGATTTGTGAGAAGGTATATGAACAATCTAGGTAAAGAGCATTGGGAGGAAGTAAAGTGGATTCACAGGTATTTGAGAGGTACTTCTACTCATGCATTATGTTTTGTAGGTTCAAATGTTGTTCTACAAGGATATGGAAGGTGATAAAGATAGCAGGAGGAGCATCACAGGGTATGTTTTTACTGTAGGTGGGACAATAGTAAGTTGGATTTTGAAAATTCAAAAGTTTGTTGCACTTTCAACAATAGAGGAAGAGTATGTTGCTGCTACAAAGTCTAGTAAAAAAATGATTTGGTTACAGAGGCTTATGGAGGAATTGGGAAGAAGAAGGAGAATAGCAGGTTGTACTGTGACACTGAGAGTGCCATTCATCTTGCAAATAACTCAACCTTCCATTCAAAGACTAATAATATGCAACTCAGGTACATCTAGACATATTTTCCACACATGGAAGGACTTTACTTTGTTCACCAAGTTGATTTGCAAAGTGGTGAAGTTATATGTTTTGAGTTTTATATTTCTCATGCATTTTATTAATGTTTTGTGAGGAAAGGGTCTCATGCATTCTTATGATTTATGAGATGCTCATTCATATAGATTATTCTTTATGAGATTTTGGAAAACTCATGCACTTAATTCTTTTTGTAAAATGATTAATACTTGTGAGGAAATTAAGACTCGCGTATTTTTCATTGAAATTGTAATTATGGACATTGGTTTTTATGTGAGAAACCACCTCACACCAATTTGCCATTATTCTCAATTATAGGTTGAGAGAATTAAGGACATGGATGAGGAGTCTCTATGTGGTTTTGATACTTTTCCATTTATGTACTTGAATATAGTTTGATATCCTACATTCATGGATTTTGTTTTTCCCCTTTTGTAATTAGATCCTATTATTGTGGATCTAGGAATTAATGCTCTTTCTTAAGAGGGGGTGAGGAAAAAATATATAAGACCTTATGTGAGCCCTATGTAAAGGGAGTAGAGTAATGGAGAGTTAATGAGTGGAGTTAGGAAGCCATAGTGCCACTACTCCTAAGCTTTGAGAGACTTAATCATGTAAGGTACTATCCTTCTTGATGTATGGAGAGGTATGAGTGTGAGCAGTGTTCTTGAATCCTCATTGAAGGAGAAGGCATCTCTTATGCAATCACTCGTGAGAAGGTCCCAACATATTTTGAAGAAGAAATGAAAGCGATCCATATTCCAATTGAAGCAGATCTAGAGACGTATCCTAGGAGGGGTGAACTCCATTACCAACATTGGTTGTCTCTCTTTCTTGTCTTTTCATGTGCTTATTCCATTTGAGTTCATGTATGTTATGTATTCTTGTTTAAAATGCATGGTTAATCATGGATTCATACACCCTTTAATCCTTATGAAAATACTTTGTCAGAAAATGATTCTTGATTGAAAACTTGTGTAGAGTAAGTACTCGCATGTTTTCAGATCAATTTCATACGATCTGAAAGATGGACATTTGAAGTTGGAAAAGATACACACTAGCCAGAATCCTACATACATGTTAACAAAGGGAGTAACCAGGGATAAAATGAGTTCCTACTCATTTTTAGTTGGTCATCAAGCATGAATGTCAAGATGATAAATTTTCCAGGTCCAAGGTGGAGGATAGTCCATTAGCTACAACAATAGTAGTGTTGTTGTGATCAGTCTCCAAGTTGGATGTTGGTTGTGGAGACTGATTATCTTCCTATTTCATAGGTCTTTGTTTTCAACCATGTTTATACCCCATGAATACTGTACACCCCTCCATGCGGGGGGGATTTCCCCCCCTGTGGGGTCCGGGGGGTCCGGGGGAAAGAGGGCCCCTAGCAAGGGTTCAAGGGACAACGTTCCCCGAAGGAAAACTTTCCTTGTAAATTTATATTGTAATTTCATAGTAAATGTGGATTGTTCATTATAAGCTCGCATATCTGACGATAGAAGTTATGTTAGGGTTTTTTTCCCTATAAGGAAACCCTCTTTTATGAGGGAATTGCATTGGGATTGTGCATCATTACGAATATTGTATTCTGAAAGAGGAGACTATGAGATAAAAAAGAGGAAGTTAGAGTGGGTGTGTTGTAGGTTGTATCCCTTCATTTGTTGGATAATAAAAATGAAGGACCTGACACTTTCTCTGGTGGATGTAGCCCAAACTAGGTGCATATATCTGTGTCTCTATTATATTTTGTACCTTATGTGTTTTATTCTGCATTTGTTTTTATTTTATTGCTCCACGATCCTATTTTTCTAACATAATCATCTTATCATTCCATGCAAATAAATTGTATGGTGTAATATTGAATTCTTTTGGAAATTCCATTTTTCCCACTGTCTTTAATATTCGGTACCTGCAAAAATAATATGGTGTGTCTTTTTCCTAGAAATATGTCAGCTCTGATACCATGCAAATGTGAATGAACCTACAGAGATAATATCTAGCTAGAAATAATGCATACATAGTTTGTAGAGAAAATAGAAAAGATGGAAACGAGAGAGTGAGAATCAAATAATTGCATTGACCAAATGAATGAATGATAATTTACACATGATATAATCTGTATAACTCAACTAATGTTCATTGGAGGAGAAGCTAATGTGCCATAGTGGCGTTCTAGAGTGATATCGACACACACCGACAATTACGGGAGTGAACTTCCACCTAGTATGAGTTAACTAGTCTCTCAGTCCTCAATTAATTGACTGGAACAGAGTGAAGTGAGGACCAGATCAGGGAATCATGAGTAATACGCTAGTCTAGTGATAATCCCAAGGAAAATTTTCATTAGTTGGTGATGATCCCAATGTTGCATGGTGATAAAACCAATGTGGCATCTAGACTCCACTCAACTAATAAAACAGAAGTGTGAACTAAAGAGAATATTCTCCTAGAATGTAGGAAAAGGGATATTCTCCCTAAACTACAGGAGACCGAATAATGACTAATAAAAATAGGGAAAACCTTAGGAAAAAGAAATCCTAGGTGTGTGTGAAGTATCTCCAATAGATTGTTCATGGTAAATTGGCTTTATTAGGCCCCCGGGGGGCAGCTCAATTGGCAAGTGCCGTGAAAATGAAGTTCCATGAGGTTTCGAGTTCAATTCCCCCCGACTTACCTTGTGTGCCGCGTAAGGGGCATCGTGGGCACACCTAGAGGTTATAGTGGTAGCGGTTGGATAACACGGCCATGTGTAATGCGAGCACGTGCCCAACCAGTTGTTGATTCCTCCAGACACAAAAAAAAAAAAAAATTGTCGTTATTAGATTTCTCCTTGGTCATTTGTATAGATTTTTCCAAGTACTATTGTTTCTTTCATTGATTATCTTGTTTTCTTATGTTGATTTCCATTCAAAATCCTCTGAATCAATCTACGAGCTACAATTAGCGAGGATAACCTTCGGTAACTAGGTATGAGTCCTTACTTATTAGTATCTTGATTGTATGAATCTAAGGAAAGTAATATGTTCTATATTGTTTTGTTCTAGCTTTGGGTTCCCAAGATAGGGATATTGGTCTTTGTCTGCATTGATGAATTTATCCATCAACACTATATGTACAATTACAAAGGGTCCGGATTAGGGACACTACATTTCCTTCCCCCTTATTTATGCATTGTCCTTAGTGCATCATATACACATGTACATACAAAATTTCAAAAAATTTCAAACAGATGAGGATACTCTACTCGCATAGAATCCTCACACTCCCGGGTTGCATCCTCGAGACCATACCAAGTCCATTGGATGTTTACCAACTCTATGACTCAATTCTAGAGATACTTGATTTACCGATCCAATATGTAAACTGGTCGCACTTGAAATCTTCCTTCTAGATCCACTTGAACACATTCTAATCAATAATATGATTAGCATCATGTACGCACTTCTTAAGAAATGACACATGGAAAACATTATGAATACACAAGGATGCAAGAAATAAAAGCATATATGCGACATGACCGATCATCTCCAAGATTTAAAATGTCCCACAACAATGTGTTGCTAACTTAGAACACTTCCCCAACATCAAGGAACTGTGTTTGGGTTTTACTTTCAAGAATGCGTGATGCCCCACTTTAAACTCTATGTGGGTTCTTCCTTTATTTGTGCAGCTTTTTTCCTGTCTTGAGCAGCTTTTAATATCTACCTGATATTTTCCATATCCCCTCTATTTCCCGGAGAAGATCTAGCCCAACTATTGTGTGGTCTGTTGGGTTGTCCCAACTCACTAGCATGCTGCACTTTCTACCATAAAGTGCTTCAAATGGGCTCATTAAAGATGCTCAATACTCATTGTTGTAACAAAAATCTACCAAGTGAAGGTAGTCTTCCCATTTTGATGGCTTATCCATCACATACATCTTGAGCATGTCTTCAATCACCTAATTTACCCTCTCTATTTGTCCATCTGTCTTAGGGTGATATTGATATGTATTTATGAGTGGAACAAAAGGAATAACAGACTGAATACAATAACACAAAGATAGGAACAACAAAAATAGATGTCCATTGAACAATAACTTCTATTGAATAAATAAAATAGGCTAAAACTGTAAAACTACAGAACTAGAAACAACTTGCTCGAATGGTGGTAGTTATCTCTGAGGAGAGATGTGTCTTGCTACGTGCATCCATCTAAGAAAAATGATTACAATGAGGCTCTAGAGGCCTTTTTAAAATTACTCGTGAATACCAAAACCCTAGACATCCAAAAACCTAACCCTAGGAGATGAAACGCCAAAATTTATGTGGGCCCCTATGGGTAAGTTGGTACCTCAACTTCCCGGGGTCGTAACTTTTGCATATGAACTTTGTTTTAGGAGCGTGATAGCCCATTGGAAAGGTATTTTAGAAAACTACATATCATGTCGTCAAACTCTTAATATGTCTATAGTTTGACTATGGAATGCCAAAAAAACATTTTTTAGGGCCCCAAAATGGCTCTGGAAGTACATAAAGATGTTATGACATGAAAAATTCCAAAATAAGCTAGTTGGATTAGGTGGGAGGCCACCAGTATCCACCTGGAAGATGTGTAGGGCTTCAGACAACCCCAGAAGTGTAGAACCCACAATTACAAAGAAGTACAAAACAACATGTTGAACTAAAACTGATAAAAGGAGCCAGTTGGAATGGGTGGGTGGCCACCAATATCCACCTGGATCAGTCCTCCCCCCTTAGTAAGAAATGGTCTCCATTAAATTGAGTTCCCCCATCAGGTGAGGAAACTTCTGCTGAATTTGACCCTGGGTGAGTTACTTTCCTTGGTGTAGGAGTTTCCCTACCTTGACAACCCAATGAAGTTGGATCCTCTGTTGGCGAGTTCCCTTGACCTATGTGTCCACTATATGATCAGTGAATTCATGTTCCATTGATCGTTGTTGGTTTCAACTGTTGGTTGAGCTTTTTTGGTGTCAACTGTTGGTTGAGCTCTGTTGGTGTCAAATGTTCTATGATCTCGTAGATGTCCAGTAAAGGTGGAAAATATGACCGAAGGAGGTCCACATTTAACACTAGGTGAAAACCAAGGAGGGTGGAGTGTTGAGCTCAAAAGCATTGCTACCCACAACCTTGGTGATAGTTAAGGCCCATAGCACAGTGGGTAGATCTTTCTATGGGGCCCTGTAAGGTGCTCTTTCTGCAAATGTAAATAGACCTAGTCTCCCACCTGAAACTGGTGCGGTACCCAATGTTGATCATGGCGTTGCTTGTACTTCGCATTGGATTTATGCCAAATCTCATGGACATGTTGGCGGATGTGATGAATCTGCTCAATGAATCTAGTGGCTTTGTCGACCTCAGACTGAACATGGGAATATTATTCATGTTTGGTTGCAAGAGGTAGTGCAACATCAATGGGACCCAAGGATTGGAATCTCGACCCTACCTGAAATGGGATATGGCCACTGAAACTATGGAGAGCCCTGTTGTAGCTATGTTCAACATAGGGAAGACTCTCATCCCATGTATGTGGATTCTTATATTTTTACATGCGAAGGATGTGCATAATCATTCGATTGACAACCTATGTCTATCCATCGATTTGGGGGAGATTTGGGGGAGAAAAGCAGTGGATTTAGTGAGCTTTGTGCCCAATAGTGACCAGAGACTCAACCAAAATGTGTTGAGGAACCTGTTGTACCGATTTGAGGTGATGGTATGTGGTATCCCAAAATGGACCCACACCTGTTCGAATAAGAGCTTGGCATTGTCTGCCACTATGATGTTCTTCTTGCAGGCTATGATAATGGCCATCTTTGAAAATCGATCCACCACCACAAATACACAATCATTTTCATGATTGGTGGTTGGAAGGCCAAACATGTAATCCATTGAGATGGATTCCCAAGGCCTCTCAGGATCAGGAAGAGGGGTGTATAAGCCTTACTTCTTGATGGTAGGCTTGGAAATGGCACCGATAGTGAAAGATCTGATATACTTGCTGACATCTTGTCAAATTTCTGGCCAATAATTTTTTTTTTGTAGAACAACCACTGTTTTGTCCATGCCAAAATGTCATGCCATCCGACTATAGTGAGCCTCCCAAATCATCTTTGCATGCTTGATTTTGGGAACACAAAGGTGGCCCAGATGGCATAACAATCCATCCTAGATTTGAAAATCAGTGACATTCTCTCTTGTACCCAAGAGTTGATAGGTGGTGGCAAAGTTTGGGTCATGCTAATAAAGTTGGGGCCACTCAGATGCCTCATGCCCGCGGGAATGGAGTATTGTGGTGAGTGCAGCAACAAGAGGGTGACTGAGGCAGTCATCGACATGATTTGTGCTCCCTATTTTATACTTTATGTTGAGATGGAACTATTGTAGATATGTGGACCACTTTTGATGGCGATCATTTTGCAACTTCCCCTTTGTTTGTATGAACTACAGAGGATTGTGATCAGTTTAGATGATTGTCTCCTTGCCTAGAATGTAAATTTCCCACTGTCAGTAGGCTTGCACAATGAAATACATTATTTGTCATAGGTGGGGTATTTCCAGACAGTATTTGAGAGTGTCTCACTATGGTATGCTACTGGATGTCCATGTTGGGTGAGAACTGCACTGACAGCATAGTCGGAGGCATCAATCTCAATATCGAATAGTTTTTGAATATGTTGCATGTTATCAACCCAAGTTATGTTGAAGATGAGGATGTCATCCAGATATACCACCACAAAAGAGTTGGTGAAATTTCTCAATACATCATCCATCAATCTCATGAAAGTTGTCAGTACATTGGTTAAGCCAAAGGGCATGACCAACCATTCGAAGAGACCTTGTTTTTATTTGAAAGTTTTCTTCCATACATCATTTGGTTCAATGGGAACCTGGTGGTAGCCACACTTCAGGTCAATCTTGCTGAAGAAATGTTCCCCCTTGAGTTGGTCAAGAAGTTCATCAATTCAGGGAATTGGGTATCGGTTCCTGACTGTGATTTTGTTTAGTGCTCTGTAATCAATACAGAGTCACCAGGTCCTGTATTTCTTCTGCACCAACACAATCGGGCTTCCGCAAGGGGAGGATATGGATCATATGTGACCCTTTTGAAGTAGCTCTTAGATATGGCACTTGATTTCATCATTCTCCATCATTGAGCGATGATAGACTGTTCCATTAGGCAGGGAGGCATCGGGGGTTAGATCAATTGGATGTTTGACTTGGCAGTACATTGGTACCCCGGTGGGTGAGGAGAAGATGTATCTATACTCTTCCACTATCCCATCCACTTTCTTCTTCTACAAAGAGAGGATCTATGTAGAGGTCATAAATGTGGCAGCAAGTCTGTTCTTACTATGAGAACAGATCACAAAGAAGACAAACTTCCCGGTCTGTGAAATGACCTTACTTCATTACTTAGTAGAGATTAAAGAAATAGAGGTAGGTGATGCTACTTCTGGTATCCTGTACAATTGTCTACCTAAAGTAATAATAACACTGCAAGGTCTATATCCATACACAACTTGTCGCTTCCACAAATATGGTTGGCATAAAAGAACATCACAAACTTCAAGGGGAGCAATATCACACAATACCTCATCTTTGAAGGGCTTGATGTTGTAGGGCAGTCGACATTGTTGGATGATGTGGATATCTCATCCTTTATGAAGCTAGCCAATGGTGTAGGGCTATGGATGCAGTGTTATCAGCAAGTCCAGCCACTTGACAACTTCTTCTGAAATTAGGTTCTTTTGATTTCTGCTATCGACAATGAAATGCATAGGAGTTCCTTCTACCCACATTTGTGAGTGAAAGAAGCATTCCCCTTCCTTTGGTTCTTCTGTTTCGCTTGGCTAGACTTTGGTGGTAGTGATAGTGGCACTCGGTTAGGCATCAATGATCTGCTTCCCACTTTCTAGATTTGATTTGAAGTTGGAATCTTCCTCTGACTCAGAATATTTTATCTCAGCCACCAATGACTTCTTGGAGCGACATTCCTCGGTGTTGTGCCAAGGGATTTTATGGCATTCACACCATTTTCTCGTGTCCTTTTTCTTCTCATTACCCTTCTTGGGTTGCGGCTTGGACTGGTTAACCTAAGAGAGACCATCTTTTCTCTATCCCTTGTTTTGTGGGTTGGGGATGCCTTTTCCCTACTTTGGCTGTGAGGATTTTGCAAATCTGAACTCTCACATCTTCTGCTTAAATTTATGCTCGATCTTGATAACATATCTATAAGCCGCATCTAATGATGTGATGTACAGAAACTCCATTTTTGTTTGAAGGTATCTATGCAGACAACTGTGGTATTTGAGCACCAGATGTCATTCATAGTATTTGATACCCAATTTGGTGTGTAGGGTATGGACAATGTTGGTGAAATTTGGTACTATATGGTCCCTTTCCTGAAGCAGTGTTGTCCATCTTGTGTACTGGTCCTCATAGATTCCAATAGGGTAGTATTGTTATTTAATGACATCCCCGAAGGAATCCAATGTGGGGGAGACCACAAATATTTCATATTCCTCTATAGCCCTTTTCTCAAAGTAAGTATCCCACTAGTCCTTAACATGGGGAACAAACTTGAGGAGTGCAATAGTGATCTTTTCCCTATCGAAAAATTGTGGACCAAAAAATATCCTTCGAGCAGATTCAACCATTTATCTAAAACATCCACATCTATAAATCCTTCAAATAATGGAATATCAAAATTTACTTATACCTTGAAGGGGGTTGCATGGCCGCTTGATGAAGATGTGTCTTCTGTGGGCAGCCGTCGAAGGATCTATGCAAAGTTGTCCATCATTTTGTTCCTTTGTCGTGCAAGGGATTCCTCGAGCAACATTTTAAAAGGATCTCCTACTCCATCATCTTCATCTTTCTTCTCGTCTCCCATGGATTTTTTTTCGAGCTTGGCGTAGCCGATCTTTCAAAGGATCGACTGGTTCGAGTCCCAACTTCTTGTACCTAGATCTTGTCGGGGACATGCACGAAGAAAAATAAATGAAGAGAAAACTGCTCTGATACCACTGATCCAGATTTATGAGAGGAATGAAAGGAATAACAAACTGAATATAATAACATAGATATATAAAAAACAACAACATATATTCGGTGAACAATAACTTCTATTGAATAAATAAAATAGGTTAAAATTGTAAAACTGCAAAAATGGAAACAACTTGCTCGAATGGTGGTAGTTATCTTTGAGGAAAGATGTGTCTTTCTACATGCATCCATCTGAGAAGAATGATTACAATGAGGCTCTAGAGGCCTTTTTAACATTACTCATGAATTCCAAAACCCTAGACATCCAAAAACCTAACCCTAGGAGATGAAACACCAAAAGTTATGTGGGCCCCTATGGGTAAGTTGGTACCTCAACTTCTCAGGGTCATAACTTTTGCATACGACCTCCGTTTTAGGCGCATGATAGCCCGTTGGAAAGTTATTTTAGAGAAATACACATTATGTCATCAAAATCTGACTTTGTCTACAATTTGACTATGGCACACCAAAAAACATTGTTTAGGGCCCCAAAATGGCCCTGAAAGTACAAAAAGATGTGTTGACATGAAAAATTCCAAAATAAGCCAGTTGGATTAGGTGGGAGGCCACTAGTCTCCACCTGAAATATGTGTAGGGATTTAGACAACCCCATAAGTGTAGAACCCACAATTACAAAGAAGTACAAAAGAATGTGTTGAACTAAAACTAACAAGAGGAGCTAGTTGGAATAGATGGGTGGCCACCAATATCCACCTGGATCAGATATGTTGTGCTAAAGTTCAAACTTGTTCCAAATCCTTTGAATATCCCTTTACAAAAGTTTGAAGTGAATTTGGAATCTCTATTAGACACAATAGTCTCAGGTATACCATGCAACTTAGCAATTTCTTGCATGTATATCTCAGCAATGTCGGCTACCTTGTAAGTCGACTTCATTGGGACAAAATGAGAAGCTTTAGTAAGCTTATATACCACCACCATAATAGAATCATGTTTCTTATGTGTTATATTCTCTACATGCGTGTGTGTAGGCACGTCATATTCGACAACTGCGTCTGACAATCCCAACTTCCTTCGCCCTTTATGTCGTGTGCATCGGGCGCTTTCCTGGGAGGGTAGGATTTCCCCCCCTGGTTACACATATATTTCAGCTCTGGGAAGTATCCTGGAGCCATCAAGGTTTGGAGAAGTGCCCCAAAATTGTTTTTGGGCAGTTTTTTCTATTTTAGCAGATTTTTCTATTTTTAGCGGTTTTCTAAATTAATCCCAGATTAAGGGATTAGGGTTTTGGTAGCTACAAAATACCTAAAATATTGTATATATTTTATTTTGAATGGTCAAATTAATACAATGAATATTTCAATAGTGTGACACCAAGGAAGGTTGGTTTTCTCTCGATTAAGGATTTCCAGCGTAAATCTTTGTGTATTGTGTGTATGAGCCATTGATTAATTTATGTTTTTCTTAAGAATGTTAAGGTCCAAACCCGCACATAGGTATATTAATGTATTCGGATGTAATAAAGGTCAATATTAATAAGACCTTTCAATAAAATAGAATAAGGCGGATGTAAGAAGACCTAATAGAAGCTTCCGCTTCTAGAAGGATCTTCCTCTAG
>JASDQU010335124.1:0-12800 GCA_032191745.1 Picea mariana
AACATTACTAATATAAATTACAACTAATGGCCTAAAGCCGACATAAATAAAATAGCATTACTAATCTAATATGTCCCAATTAAGAGGTAATGAGCCAATATTAGGGCTTAACACATATTTCTTATTCATCTCTTCTGCCAATGTTTTTTCCTTGGACTTATCGTCCAGAATCAGCGCGTGATCCATACCCCGGGTGGGTAGGCATGTTATCGGCATGATAAGTTCAACAGTTATGGGGACGAGTTTGTCCAACCATACATCCCCTCCATGCATAACTGCTAACAGTTTCTTGACGCATGCCGATGCATATTGGCCTCTACCAAAGTGTGGTATCTTCAACAATCCTAGAATTCTTGTTCTGTCCATTCCAGTTTCCCACTAGTGTGGCTGAGTGATGGTTTCTCCAAGTTGGTTCACAACTATTCTCTACATAAAGACCCGTGGTTCAAGCTCTGGATATTTGGTTTCATCTGCTATGTCATGGTTAGAATACTTGAGCTTCCCAACGTGACCCAATAGCTGCGGGTCCACCTGTGCTCCCCCTGGTATGTGAGGTAGCACAATCTCTACAGCCAGTTTCTTTCAAGGTGAGATCAATATATGAACTCGGTCCTCTTGCTGTGTTGGCTGGCTCGAAGTTCCAACAACTCCTGGTTGTTCCTCTGTCATCCATTTTTTCCACGCCCAGGTAGTTCCAACGGTCTCCTTGACTGGGTGACCTAAGCCGGGTGCTTGCGTCTCTTCTGGTTGCTCCTCTGCTCCCAGATGCTGTGTCATTTCGTTCACTTCCACGGTTTCTTCAATATGTTCCGGTGGTATTTCCTGGTGGGTTTCTTCTTATTTGTTCTGAGGCTCGTGCATCACTGCTGGTGTATCCTGTTCCATGGACTTTGTTTGTGGTTGCGGAATCTCCTCTAGTATTGGTATGGACTCTACTAGGATTTCCTTTGGCGACGGAATTTCACCAATATCGACGATCTCTGGTGGCTACTGCTCATTTTATTCCAGTGGTCCCCGTGACCTAGTCTGAACCTTGGTTGATCTGGCTATCTGGCCTGGTTCTATGAGCTTTGGTGGTGCCATAATAGTGTCTATCGAACGTTTGCTGAGTTTGAATGGCTTTGGTGAGCTCTGTGGTTTCACTTTATTCGTTCTAGCTGTTGTTTCTCTTTTTATGTTCTCCTTTCGCGAATAGACTAATTTCTTCTATGCTCGTGTGTTGTATGGGCTCGTCATGAAGCTTGTCGAGGACGCTTCCTCCATCATGCGATTAATCCACCATAACTGTGGGTTCAATGCATCCACAATGGTTTCGTACTTGAAATTATGCCTACTTTGTTGTCTCCAGTTGGCGCATTTAATGTGACATTACATCCGTCCTTGCCTTGCTTTAACTCTTCCTCATTCTATCCTATCAGCCTGCTTTTGCCGACTTTCCTTTTCCTGCTTGTTTCCTTTTTTGATATGGCTGTTATCGTTTCCCTTTCTGACTTCATGTTTTATATGTGTCTTGTCCCTCATGCTGTGCACTTTTTTTTTTTACTGTGGGGTGGGTGGTCTACTATCCTTGTACAACTTCAGCCAACTCCCATTGATCATTCCTCTAAGGTCTGTGCTTGCTATATCCCTTAAATGTACAACTCCTCCATCCGTGACATATTTTACCTCATATGGTCCTAGACAATGTGTTCTGAGCTTTCTTGGGTGCTGGAACGATTTACTGTCATAGAGAATTACTAGATATCCTTCCTTGAACATCTCCCTCTTGATGTGGCAGTCATGCCAAGATTTGTCTCTTGATTTTCGTACTTGTTGGTGGAATCCTGCCAAGATTCGGTCTTCCTCCATCGACAGTAACTGATTCAGTCTTTCCTGTACTGCCCCTCGTTCTATCATGTGTGTGATAGTTGATACACATAGACTGGGTATTAAAAATTCTAACGACACTATTGCTTCTTGACCATAGACTAGCTTGAATGGTGTGTGGCCTGTCAAATTTTTGCATGTGGTTCTATACGCCCATAACACTGCTGGTACCTTGAGTTCCCAATCGTCCCTGTTTATGTTACATATATTTGTCAAGGTGTTCTCTAGAATGTTTTTGAAGGCTTCTATCATGCCATTGTTTGTGGATGATACGGTGTGATTTTTTGGTGATGAACTTCAAACTCTTCAAGAATCGCTCGGATGGTGTTGTTTATGAAGTGAGTTCCTTGGTCGCTCATCAAAATTCTTGGGCACCCAAATCTAGTAATTACTTGTTCAAACAGAAAGTGTGCAGCTTTCTCTGCACTGAAATATTTTACTGGTGCGGCTTCTGCCCGTCTTGTTAGGTATTTGTCACGGTGATAATATATCTCGCCCCCATTCTTTTGGTTGGTTGGTTAATGGGCCCAAAAAGTCTATCACCCATTTATCGAATGCCTGAAGTGTCACTTGCGGTCGTAGTGGCATCTCGTCCCTTCTGTTGGGTTTTCCTACCGTTTGATAGACATCACATTGTTGACAGTACTCTTTTGAGTCTCTGTGGATCGTTGGCCACCATAATCCTGCGCGTAGTACCTTCTGTGTGGTAGATTTTCCTACATAATTCCCTCCTTCTATTCCCTCTTGGGCTCTTGGGCTTCTGCTAAAATTCTTGGTCATTCATGGTCTAGTATGTATCTTCGTAAGATGCTATCTGCGCCCATCTTGTATAGATGTCCTGCGATCAATTGATAGTTGGCTGCGTGGACTATCAGGTTCTTCTTCTGTGCAGTGGTATATTCTTGCGGCGCAGTACCTGTGCTTAAGTACTGGATGATCTCTGTGAAGTAATCGTCAACAATCTGTATTGAGAATAGTTGTGCATATGGAAAGTTGTCTTTTAAATTTGTTGGTTCCTCTCCATTTGTGACCCTCGATAGGTGGTCAGGTCTGTTATCGGACTAATCGGTAGGTGCGAACACTAACATATCTCCCTAGATCCACTTGGATCTAGAAAAAAACAGGACAGTACATGACTCTTTCCCTAAGTTATGACCATTGAATTAGCTAGTAAGGAGGAACAAGTAACATACCTTTGTATCGCTTCCTAGGGTCTCTGTTGCTCTCGCTTCGCTCCGGTGCTCTCATGAGGTCAAGACCAAGACAACACAAACCAACCAAAGTGAATATAGCAAAATGTGTTCAATCATCAACTTATGTGTATGATCAAGGAATTACACAATAAAGTAAGAATGACTTTATGGGAAAAGGACATGCCGCTGTATCATATTAATTGAAAGTGGAAGATACAACCTGATTGCCTTGATGTCACAAGATTCCTTTCAGTGACTCTTGGTTCCAACACACACACTTTCTCTGTCCTTGCATGAAGAAGATCCAATTCTCTTGATAGACCTACTAGAGTCTCCAAGCTTCTGTTCAAGCAGGGCTCTTCACACAATTCCTTCACCAATGCTTCAATTAATCTTGCTTAACCTTTTCCATGAGAATCCTATCAATATATAGGAGAGAATGAGATGGTTACATGGATGAGAATGATCCCACCAAATCAGGGAAACCAGTGAAATGATAACCATTCGAATGCCAACCCATTTTCTAGAAGATTCCCTTCTAGAACCCTCGAGACTTCCAAGCTTGAAAACAAGTTCACACCCTAWGTATAGAAYAKAGTGYGAGAAGTTCKCACCCTAGCTGAAGGTGGCCTATGAGAATGGGTCATTCTCGCACCCTAGGCTATAAGCAGCCTACGAACTCACTTTGAAAATATGTTTTCTGGAAGGAGATAAATGCCACTTTTCTCAGGAGAAAGTTCTTATTGGGAGCCTGAGTACACCATTGTTAATACATCACCAAGATGACCAAAATCATGTGTAACAAGGTCCTTCATTCAGTTTTCCTGGTTTAACTATTACCTCAAAGTCGAATTCTTGAAATATCAATAACCATCGACAGATTCTGCCCCCAACATTGGCTTGTTGACCAGGTATTTCAGGGCTGAGTGATCTGTAAACATCTTAAAGTGTTTTCCCAATAGGTAATGTCTGTATTTATGTAGTGCATAAACCATATCTAGTCCTTCTCTTTCTGTCGTGTTATAATTCTGTTCCACATCTGATAATTTTCTGGTTGCGATCACTATCAGGTGATCCAAGTCTCCTGCTCCTGGTTTCACTAAGATAGCTCCAAGTGATATCGCTGATGCATCTACATGTACATGGAATGTCTTCTCCCAATCTATAAATACCAATATTGGTGTGGTGACCATCTTTTCCTTCAGGGTATCCAAACTGTGTTGGCACTCGTCGTTCTATTGATACTTTGTATCCTTCCTTAACAATTTTTCATTGGCATTGTAATCTGTGCATAGCCTTTGATGAATTTCCTATAATATCCTGTATGTCCTAATGTTGCTCTTAGTTGGTAGACTATTTTTGGTGCTGGTATATTAACAATGACTGCGATTTTGGTCGGATCCACTAGCAAACCCTATTTTCATACTATGTGTCCCAATAGTATCCCAAATGATGTTCCAAATATGCATTTCTTGATATTTAGTGATATCTGGCATTGTCTGCATCATTCTAACATCAATAATAAAACTTTCACATGGTTTTTTAGTAATCTATACACTGTCCAATCATTTGGGTATACTTTGAGGAATTAATGGATGAATTCCTTAAATGATGCGAATGATGCGATGACCACTCTAGAAAATATCACAGGTGCATTCTTCAGTCTGAACGACATGACTGTATACTGATAAGATCCCCATTCTGTCGTGAACGTGGTCTTGTGTCTATCCTCCGGTGCTATATTAATTTGATGATATCCTGAGAATCCATCGGTGAATGAGTAGGCTTCGTGGCCTCCTACGTTCTCGAGTACTTCATTTGTGAACGATGTGGGGAATGGGTCATGTAGGCATGCATCATTCAACTTCCTCAAGTAGACGCATATCCTGATCCCTCTTCCCTGTTTCTTGTCTTGTACTACCATCAGGATTATCCATTCTGATTCTTCGATTGGTTCGATGATGCCGACCTCGAGCATCCTGTCGATCTCATCTTTAACTTTCTATTTATATATGGGGTTCAATCTATATGGTCGTTGTTTAATGGGTCTCGCATCAGGTCTGAGTGGTATCTTCATTTCTCTTAATTTTTCGGCTATGCCTTTCATCTCTGTAAAGGTTGTGGGAAAAAGGTCATTGTATTCACTCAATAATTCTGTGATGCTTTCTAGTGTCTATTCGTCCCAGTAATATCCAATGCTGACCTTTTTGGGCTACTCGACGGTCCCTATGTTAACCTTATTTATCTTTATTGGCACAGAGATGATCTCTGACTCTAAGGGTGGTCCTTCCACATCTCGCTCGCCTTCGACTTCTTCAATTGGAATATCGCATGAATCATCTTCATCCAGCAGTTCCTCTTGTATGTGGTAGCATGACAATAGATCCTTGACTATATTCTTATTTCATTGTTGTACCTCTGTGATATCTTCCACTTCCCTTTCTTCAATGAATATGACGTCTTTGATCTGTTTCAGGCTTGCCTCTATGTTGGGGTTCTCATGCTCGAATGAGAAAGTGACTGTAAAGTTTTGTTGGAGTGTCGCCCATGTATTGGTTCCTTTACACATTTCCTGGTCCGTATACCAATTTTCTGGTATGCCCTCTAAATTATGAATGAAGTGGTGAGACCATTCCTCCGGTGGCATCATTTTCCACAACATTTTACACACCTCCAAGTGCTCTGCTGGTGTGCCTAGTCAGTCATATTTCTATTGTTTGTTACCTGTCTGTTCTATGCCGAACCTTATGTGTAGTAATCGCTTACATTGGTACCAATATGTGATAGTCTCTTTGTGTGAACCCCACCATCTTGCGGGTGTAGCCTTTAGTGCTAAATCCAGTGCTAGAAATATTGGTTTTCTAATACTTCATCTTCATATTGTGTCAAGAAAGTTTCCAATTCATTTAGCTCATGAAAACTAGGTGGTTCTCTGATCTTTGTGCCAATCCACCTTATTGCGTGGTCTATTTTGGCACACCTTCTCGTGGATACTTCGTGTAGTCTTTGCTGCCAGTTTTCTAATCCAGTGTCTAAGTCTATTGTACATGAAGTAATGCTCCACCAACTGAGTACCTCATCTGCAGTTGGGTTTATATAGTCTGCATTGCGCACAGTTGTTCTGTACAACTGGTCAATCTCTTCTAAATCTAGACAAGTGGGTTCTACGAACCTCTCACTTTCTGATGGGTCGAGTGGGGCTATGACCCTGTAGTCCCCCAACTCAAATGTCATTTTTATGGTTTTTAAGTTAATTATGGCTTGGTTTTCGAACACCCAATCCAGACCAAGTAACGTCGGGTAAGGTGTTGTGTCATCTACAATTTCAATGACTTCAAAGTCTGCCTTAGTGCACACACCATCCAGATATACCGTCACTCCTTTCAGTCTACCTATTGGTAGGACTCTATGTTGATTTTCTAGATTTAATTGAACAATTGAGTATCCCAGTGTAGGTTCTCCCATGAATTTCCATGTAGCTTTTGGTAGTACATTCACTTCGGATCCTAGATCTAGTATAAAATCTCCCATATTGAAATCCACAATGTTAGCATTTAGTCTAAATTCCCTACTTGTTCTTCTTCTTGTATGTAGGTGGTTGATAGTTTTTAATTCTGGCTTCTGTTTCGTCTTGCTGCTACATTTTTCTAGGATGTTTTGCAATTTTGACTGATGAAGGATCACTTAACATTTTGATACATGATTGGAAAAAGTATTTGATAGTACTTACTTGTTCCTTGGGTTGTATTCTATTGGTATAGTCTAGTGATGGTGACATTTAATATTCCATAGATTCCTTGCTCTGTTGTGCAGTCGGTGCAATGTTCTCCTTCTAGAATTCTTGTCGGGATTATGTAAATATCTCCTTCTCCTTATGCACTTTGAACTACTTCTTGGGGTCAGTGTTCTTCTTTACCCATTGGTTCTACGCTGGCTCCTGTCGAACTACGTCATTTCCTATTTTCATTGCTCCTCAAGTGACTATGTTGATGTTATGTTCGTCATCCCTTGCTTCAGCTGAAATCCACTGAACATTCTGGTTATTTTGATTCCTTTTTTTCTGTATCTTTACAAGTAATTTCAGACATTCCTCCGTATCGTGGTCCGATGCGCGACAATACATACAATTCACTGGTGGAAGTGGGCACTCCCATGCATAATGTCCTGGTTGCTAGAAATTATGACATGTGACTGTCCCTCTACCACGTCCGAGACCTCTTCTGGCTCATCCTGCTCCTCTATAAGTTGCACGATCCCCTCGTGGCATGCTATACTATGGTCCCTAATTATTGTACTGGGGCTGTGCCAGGTTGTACTGTGTTTGCGCTTTATTGTACGGTTGCGGCACAATATTATACTGCTGTTGCACGGTGTTGTATGGGGCTGGGGCTTGAGTGAACTGTGGTACTGCTTGTCCAGTCATCATTTCTTCCTGTACCCTTCATGCGTATGATGTTCTTTCCCACATCAGCTCCATAGTTCTGCAATCTTTGTCATCATGGACGACTGACTTGCAAAAGGTGCAATATGAGTTCTTTGGGACAGTTTGGTATTTTTGCATCATCGTGCAGCGGTAAGGGCCGTGACCTGATTTATTTCATATTTCACACCATAATCCTCCCTTTGGTAGTGGTTTTGGCATCTCTATCACCATATACTGTTCGAATGTTGGGCATTCATTCTTATGGTGTCCTTCCATCCTACAGGTAGTGCACCAAACGATTTCTTGTTTGTCCTTGTTCTTATTCTGATTCAGCTGAAATGTTAAGTTCTTCAGATCCTCCTTCAGTTCTTCAATAGCCGGGTCCGTCTATTGGTACTGATTCTCTTCCAATTGCAAGGCTGCTTGCAGAGCCTCTGCTTGCGTCTGAAATTTCTGTTGTCGTAATGGATATTTTAAGTGTGGGAGTTGTGAGTTGACAAACAAGTCTCGATGTTGCATATTGGTCATAAGGTATTTTAACTTTCTTTTTAATCACTTGAATCTTTGATCAATATCCCATACCGATTCTCCTGGTTTTTGTCTTATTTCAATAATAATTCATGTATTGATCCTCCGAGCTCGGCTTCTAGAACTCATTTATCAATAGTTTCTTAATGTCATCCAATGTCCTTGTTGTTCCGAGAACATTGTTCGTGTCTAGACTCATGTACCAGTCTAGTGCTTGGTCTCTTAGCATGATCGCTAGCTGCACGAGTTTGGTGTCTTCATCAATGATCTGCTTTTCTTCCTAGATATTTGCGCAAATGAACAGATGCTTCTCAGGGTCTTCTCCTGCTTCTCCTTGAAACTCTGGTAACATGATAGTAGGATTGTGTCCTGACATTCCAAATACTAAGCTACTCCCTCCTCCGCACGGTGTAGATACTTGACTAAGGTTGCCTGAACTGGCTCCTCCAGTTGTTGCTCCTTGTGTAGATGTACTTCCTGCTGTCGGACTTCCTCCAAACTTTGGTTGTCTAAATGGTGGTGTTCTCTTTGGTGTATTGGTCACACATGGGTTTATGGGTTCCGCATTGACATTAATATGAAAGGGATGGTTGCCTTGTCCTCCTTTTCTTGGGCCTCTTGTTTTCCTCTCATACGTGGTGCGTAAGATTTCCTCAATCTTCTCCATAGTCTGGAGATCCTCTACCTCTTCCTCATCGCTTGCCAAGCCTTCCCTCTCGGCTACGACTCTCTTCTTGGTATTCACCTTATATTGTTAGGGTGCTCCGCTACGCATCGTTCCTGGTGATGCCAAGATCCACTTAATCTAGTCATCATCCATCAAGATCTGGTCCAAGGGTTCCTCCTCCTTCTTCTCTTTATCCTTCTCTCCTTCCATTCCTCCTCTCTCTGTTAGTGCTTACCCCCTTCCCCCATGCATGCAGGGAAGTCTATCTATCTGATTCCATTGTCATTACACCTTTTTTATATAGAAATATCTTGATAGAAGTATATATTGATCGAATGTACCTTCCTCTGGGTCCTCGTAGGAACTCTTTCTCGACTATGTTGTATGATTTTGTTGTGTCTACCACAAATTCTGTTATAAATCCTGCCACAATACTGTCAAGCCAAAAGTCAACTGCGTGGGTGAATTTGTTGTTCACTTGCTACAATTGTTGGATCTGTACTGGAGTCTAATGTAGCCTTCGAATCCAGTTTGTCACTTGGTTATCCTTTAACCTTAATATCCACTCCTGTAGTAGATGAAAAAAATTATAGAAAAAGACTTCGTGTAAATCCATAAATACGTATTTATCCAGGTATTTACGCGGTGTGATCCTCGGGTTTCTATTGTCTTTCTATGCAAACTCTAGCTCTTTATTTCTCAACCAGCCCTTGATTTCTTCTCTCATGGGGTTCCAAGGTCTCAACATTCCCTTCTAACGACTCATTGCTCTTTTGTTCGGCTCCTTCGGTTCTTATTCATTCTATATCATCTACTTAGTCCTCTCTTGTTCCTCTTAACATGGCAACGAAACCATTTGTTGGTTACTATTTCCCTTCTCGGGTTGTCTGAGTTATTGACCCAGGGTTCATGTCATTCGGGGTTCCAATAAATCCTCTAAAACTATCAGCCGTCCTGGTAATCTAGAAGGCAACACAACACTTGGAAGGTACTGCACACTCTCACCCGAGATAGATTTAAATGGGTGACTGTAAGACTCAGGTGTTTACAACCTAGGAAAGAGTAGGGGATAGGGGTTTCTTGATTAAAGCTAGGTACCGTGAGCTGTAAGGTAAACAACTTATCCCTTGAAGTCACATACGTATATTTCATAGTTTAATTCCAACAGAGTATAAATAGATTCATAACAATGTGCTGACTCATTCATCAATCTTAACCATTAATTGCTGAAAGAAAAAAGATACATGCATACATTCAACATATTATACGAGTATTGTTGTGGTTCACCCCCTCTTGGGATACATCCACAAAGATTTGGTTCTTGGCTCTTTTATTATGGAAGTTCTGCATTCCTGGCACCACATGCTTACAATTCTCCAAAAAAATGGGTAAGATCTATGTGAGGTGAACTAGATCGCACCAGGCTCTATAGCCTGTGGTCTAATCCTCAAATCTACCTTCCGTCATATCTTATTTTCTCAACATCTTACAAAATCGGTTCATACAGCTAAAAAAATTACATATCGCCTATGCTCCTGCGTGGTTACAGTCTCCAAAACTTAACTCCAAATCCTAATCCTCAACAACAACAATAACACTAACAACAACCCACCCTATATGATACTTTCATATCTATATTTATACATTTCGGGCTCTTCAGCCTTTTACAGAATATTACCAAAACCCTAACCCTTTTTACGTTAGGTATTTCTCCCATGCACGTGTTGTTCTTCCTCCAGCTGTCACTTTCCTTTGTGCACGCTTTCTTGCATGCATGCGTGCTATTCTTTTGCCAGTTGTTACTTCAGTTTTCTGCATGCTTTCTTTCCCACAATTGTTCTTCTTTCCCCTTTGTCCTGGTGCCAACAGACCCTATGGATTTTTGAAAGTTTGGATGTTGGAACCCTGTTAAATCCATTGTTGAATCGTTTACCCTTTTTCCTCTTGATTTGACATGTTGAAACACTAACTTTTTAAGCGCCTCATCAAATGATACATTGTGGCAGGTTAATGATTCCTATTCATCAAAAATATTTTCGTGGACAATCAACTCCTTTTCTGGAAAAATTCTTCGCTCATCTTTGTTGAAATATTGTAACTGCAAAGAGTATTATATTATTATTGATGTATTATTCATTAGATCAATCCCCTTTTGTGGATTGATCATGTTAGGTATTTTAAATGACCAAATCCCCTTTTGCAGATTGGCCAAACCCTAATTGTAATAGGCAGAATGAGAAGTCGGCCTTCAGATTAATTAAAGGTGGTTATAACCACCCAGAATGAGAAGTTGACCTTGCTAGTGAAAAGACACTTCCATTCACACCTACCAGATTGTATAAATAAGAGAGGCTAGCACCTCATTTGGACACACACTCTCTTGTTCGTCAGAGCGCAAGTTTGGAGCTGTAGTTGGAGAAGAAGGAAGAGAGAGAGAGGTGCATTCTTGGGAGAGGAATTTCTRTATTGTTTGAGTTATCTCTTGGCATTGTATTTTCTATCTATATTAAGGAAGTTTTTGCTGGGTTTTCTCCCCCATGAGGGTTTCCCAGGATAAATGATGTGTCTCTTGTGATTGTGTATTTCTCAGTTATCCTATCTATGCTATGGTTATCTAGTGAATTGAAAAGAAACCTAATAATAGCTTAAACCTTAACAATCTTTTGGGAATTCAATATTTTCTATATCAATATCAAGGTCCATGTTTTGCAAAAGGACATCATCATTGGGTATGCGTTGCTATGTTTCTTCTTGATTTTTATACTTTTTTCTCTTTACTACTAGTAATTTGTGGGTTGACTCAATATTCKTTTCACCATGATTAGGATCATTGTCGSCCCCTGAACTATTGATTAAAGAATTTTGATTATTATGGTGTGCCACTTTTTTGAGATGAACTTTTAGATTTAGAACCCTTTTCACTTATGAACTTTACATGATTTTTATATGCCTCTGTTGGCACAGGGGAAGACCCAAGGTTCAACGCTTCAACAAYRCACCAACAAAACCCTAACTACTAGCCCTTTYAGCARCACTTGCRAAGCAGATGAAGTCTCAYCTGAGGTAGAGGGAGGGGTGGTTGCAGGACTCAAGTGTCTACAACCTAGCTGGGACAYAGATCTGTGATCACAGTACTTAACAGAGCACTTAGYAGTTAACATTCATTAATATTTAACTCTTATCCACTTCACAGGAGAAAACCCAAATTACAAAACAACACAATATTCAACAAGATCTAACACATACAAGCACTTAGCATATAGAAATAGATCAGATATAGCATTCATTCACATCACTAAGCACTAAGCTACTAGGTCAGTTGCATATAACATATATTTCTACACTTAAGAATAATTCACATAACAACCATAATGCACAAAGAAACCACAACACATGATATACGTGGTTCACCCCCAACGTGGGGCTACATCCACCAAATCTTCTTCTCTTTATTATCTTTGTTCAATGCACAGAGCCACAAGGCCCACTCTGCATAGGATACAATATCCGTGTGCACCTCACCAGATCCTCCTTCCTCGAGTTAGGTCACAACACAAAGCCTTCTTAGACAGTCTGCACACTAGCTTCTTACAATAACTTGTACTTAGCTCTGCAAGTCTTAACACATAGTATTCACAAAGCCTCTAGCTCTACACTAAGCCACAAACATTCACTACTACTCACACTTAATACATTACAACACTTAGCTTACAACTGACTTAGCAAATTGGCCTCATTACCCCCCTACTTACATTGCCTAGCTTTCTATTTATAATTTACAAAAGGGGCCTAAGCATGGGTAAACCCATGGGCCGACATCCCATACCCATTACATAAACCCTAAACCAAAAAAATCCCTAAAAAGAGGGTGAGATCCCACGATCTCTGCTTCGCCTTGTGCTTCGTCTTCGACCAACCTGTCAAAGTCCCAAAAATGGTCAAACATGACCAAGGTTCTCCAAAACTTGGTCAAGGGTGAACAAGCTCCCAACACTCACATGTGACTCCTCCTGTGTCACTCTGATCTGGGTAACTCTTCCTTGAAGGCCTCGAGCTTGGCTCGAGCTACTTCGACATGTTTCTTTTCCAAATCCTCCTTCTCGACTAACTCCTGAATAACCTT
>JASDQU010335126.1:0-12677 GCA_032191745.1 Picea mariana
TCAATCATGCCTTCGGCTATCATTGAGAACCTTGATCTCGAAAAACCTTCATTTAGGCCCTCAAAATGGCCCCGGAAGTGAAAACCTGCTAAAAATAGTAAGTTGCCAAAATGGCCAGAAAACTGTTTTGAGCCATTTGGAAAAGGTGGGTGGCCCCCGATATCCACCTGGATCAGAAGTGGGGCTCGTGGTGGCTCCTTACAAGGGATAATTAGAGCTCCCTTCCCTCAGACCAACGATTTGTAAAGTAGAGTAGGTTAGAACCGAGCTAGAGTCAAAACTTGGCATCCCATATGAAAAGGGAGCACCAGACGCATTCTAATTAAAGGCAACAGTGGTCAAAGTCATTGAAGGAATTGTGCCACTACCCAAAGTAGTGGGCGTCTGGATAGTCGTAGTCCTGACAGGTGGAGGTGGGGTAGGAGGTACAACACCCCCTCCTGTGGCAATCAAGATGGGAGTATGAGGACTCCCTGACAAAGCAGCACTACTTTCTTCCATCCCTGCTTACCGAACAAACTGTCACTCAGGTGAAGTCACCTCAGGAGGGACTATATGAATCAGAAGCAACGTCGATAAGTCAGTAATCAGATGGTTTGATGGCCTGAAACCTTCTGTCTCAAGGTCAGAAACAATGGAATCCTCCGATGTAGGAAAGTATTCTATGGGAGTTGGCTCTGACACAGTTTCCTGTGGCCTAGTAGCTTCAAATGATCCTTCTTGATATAGCATGTGCCTCAACGGTGGCAGAGGTGGCTCCAAAGTAACCGGTGATAGGCCCTAAAGCCTACGTGAATGACGAAGATGTTGATCTTCCACTTTGTGAAATGATCAACCGACACTATAAAGTCAAGCTAGCATGAAACAAAGAGCACACACTAAAAATCTCCTAATGACAAATCAAGCAAACAACTAATTGGAAGGAAGAACAGTTACGCCAATCAACACTAGAGCAACTTACTGGTGCAAGTGTAAGTTGAAAATGGAAACACCCTTTGGGTATACTTTGCAAAGTGTGATCCGACGTCTACCCTAGGTACTGTGGTATACCCCCACAGTCACCCGTGTGAGTCCCTAAAAACAGGAAACTATGTTGCTAGCTCACAGTGAGTCATTAGGTGGGTACAATTAACAGTCGGGTTGATCGTAATGAGCAGGATAACAAATCCCGAAGCCTTTCAATGGTACCGAAGGAAAATGGTCTAGAAGACAATTGAGGATCTCAAACAGATTCGAGGTCTATGAGGCTCCATAGTCAAATGTGATCAATGTAATTCCCAAGAACGAACCTCAATATACAATCCCCACTACACTTGGTCAGGCTTTGGAGGGGTTATTTCCTCTACCTTTCCATACTCTACCTCATGTTTATCCCCTGTGTTAGAGGGGGGTCCCTGATGACTCTTATGACACTAGACTTCTGACACTCCCTATCATAGACTCCTATGTTTGTTTAGGCAGCCTTGAAGAGTTTCCTCTTCACACCTACTTCAAGGCCCTAGAGCCTAGACTACTTGGTGAACCCTACAAACAAAATTCTAATTGATTTTAAGTTTTAAACATCGATTTTAATTGGATTTATTTACTCAAAAGGATGTGGATGTGCAACATGTGGTGTTTACAAGAGACAAAAGAGAAGAAAAACTTTAAAGAATTTGTGTAAAATCAAACTAGGTTCGTCAATTGAAAGAAATGACTTTTAAATCTTTGTAAATGCAAGCTTTTCAAAATAGTATTTCAAGATCCTATAATGCCAAAATTTTCCTAAAATAAATTTTCATTTTACAAAGAAAAACTACTAAACTTTTAGGAAAATAGTTAAGAAGGAACTTTGAAAAAGAACTCTTTTATTTTGTGAAAAACAACCTATGCTACAAATACCAAACTAAATGCATAACTGAATGCAATATTTTTTTGTTTTTCTAAATGCTTAGAAAATAAAAAAAAGAAGTAAAAGATCTATTGGCCCAAGACTAATACAAACCCTATACCACCACGTAAACACAGGGATTTACTAGAATCCAAAGGAGGATCTAAAGCTTATAGGCTCACTCTAAACCTTTAAAGCGAACAAAAGAAAATAAAGAAACAACAAAGGTTCTTTATAAAAAACAAGTTAAACTAAATCTTTGACCCAACCAAAGACCATTAACAGAGACCTTGTAAAGTTTAAGAAAGCCTCATAATCACAAAGCTTTTTTTTAGGAAAGAGGAAATCTCTTTTTTTTTTAAAACCTTCTAAAACACAAAGACGTGGGTTTGCACCATAAGCCTGCATATGTACGCAAGTTGTATACTGTGCAGACTATGTATGTACGTGGACTAAACATAAGCTAGGGCATGTACACCTATGGAAATTTTTAAAAAAGAAAAAATGCTTGGATAACTGACTAGTTAGGGAAGGATGGTAGGCACCTGGAAGGTGACCAAATACCCTAAAATGACTCAATAAACCTAGAAAACTAAAAAAGAAACTAAAAAAACCAAATTAAACCAAAATATCCCACTAAGACCCTAGAGAGACTTCCCAGTGGAGTCGCCAATTCTGCTAGTGAGGAAAACCCCCCTATATTGTGTCTAGGTACAATCAGAGCACTGACTTCCCTTAAAAGACTGTTATACCCTTAAGATACCCCAAAACTATCTAAACTGAATGAAAAGAGAGAGGAAAGAAGGTCAATAGGTGTACCTATGGTCCTTGCGCCTGGTGTAGACTTCTTTCGCCTTTGCAAATTCTTAGATTGTGTGTCTCCTGCCAAAGTTAACCTGCAAAAACTTAGGAAAACAATACTACACCACATACGATCTCTACTTATCACTTTCAATGTTCAAATATAGATATAAATTCATAAATCAATAAAAGAATATAGACATCATGTTTTGGGACAGGAAATAACTCTTTTATTCAATATTAAGATCAGACACATTACAACCTTCGTCAACAAACGCTCCACGAACCAGGTTTGGGCTCCTCTATATTGGCTCTGAGTGCATCAATCCCATGCAAGCCTCTCACAACCAACTTATCACTTGAGAAAGGAGAAAGGATTGTATAAGGAGAAAGGGATGGAGGGGAATGTGGAGGCCAAAACTCAGAATAGGATGCAAAACTTGGGCTAAGAAGGGGAAGGTATTTTGGCATAGTTTTCTTATGCTCTTTCTTTTCCTTTCAAATAAGACCCAAAGACCTCTTTTTATATGAGAAAAAGATGGTTATTCGGTTTGGGGATGGGCTACAATGGGTAAAATGGTTTGGAAACCATCTATAGCCCATAAATTCCACCGAGTTCCTTGCAATTTTATATTTTTTGCAACTTTTGGAGGTAAACGTGGGATAAATAGCATGCAGCTCGCGTATGTATGTGGGATAAGTAGTATGCAGCACACATGTGTATGCAGGCTATCAATTCAATAGGGTGGGTACATTTTCCAAAAAATAGTTTTCTAAGAAGAAGCCTCAACATTATTTTGGAAAAATATGTAAGTGGAAAGGCCAATGTCATGTATGCATAGGTAAGGAATTTTTGGACTATAACATAAATGGAAAGAGAATAAAATAGGTTCATTCTCACAAGAAGTTTCAAAAGTCACAAAAAACACAAAAGACTCAACAGGATTATTCAAGTTACAAATGCTTCAACTGCCAGAAGATGGGACACCTTTTTAGAAATTGTCCTCACATAAAATATCAGAGAAGGAAAGTATAAAATACATCATGCTCATGCCACAGAAGATGATGAACATGTTTAGAAGAAAGCAAAAGAAGATGATTGAAGTGAATAATATGTATCGATATCATCTCTTATAGGGATAGTCACTCATGGAAGTGACACATGGCTTATTGATAGTGGTGTCTCTAAGCACATGACTAGTTATAAGGATTCTCTTTCAAAATTGGTTCAGAAGGATTCACCTCATAAGGTGAAGCTCAGCGATGACTATTGATATCCCATTGAAGGTGTAGGAGAATCCTCCTACAGGTTGGATTCTGAAAAGCCTATGAAGATGAAAGACATTTTGTATGTACCTATTTTGAAGAAGAATCCCCTTTCTATCTCAGCATTGGATGAGAAACGATTCAAAGTTTCCTTCATTGATGGTGAATTTCTTATGTGGTCAAGATGAAAGTTTATTGATGATGCTATTGTGATTGGTGTTCAAGAAGGAGGTCTATACAAATTAAATGGACACTTAGATTCAACATTAGTTCACATTATAGTAATTCCAAGTGAGCTATGGCATAGAATATTTTCTCACATACATTACAATTCATTATCGATCGTGATCAAGATGGTGACAGGTTTTCCTGCGATTCAGGTGAATCATGATGGTATATGCAAGGGATGTGCAAAAGGCAAGAACGTGAAGAGTTTGTTTCCAAGCAATGATAGCAAAGCCAAAGGAGTTTTAAACATCATGCACTCAGACATGTGTGGACCGATGACAACCACTTCACTTAGCAGGTATGTATATTATGTTTCATTTATTGATGATTTCTCATGTAAAGCTTGGATTTATTTCTTGAAAACAAAAAGTGAAGTATCCAACAAGTTCAAGGAATTCAAAGCTCTTGTAGAAAATAATTTTAAAAAGAAGATAAAGATATTGAGGCCAGATAATGGAGGAGCATTCACATCGGATGACTTCAAATCATTCTGCAGAGAAGTTGGGTATAAGAGGAAGCTCACTACTCCCTACAATCCTTAGTAGAATGGTGTGGCGGAAAGAAAGAACTAGACAATAATGGAAGAAGTAAAGGATATGATTCATGATCAAGATTTACTGATGCATCTATGGGTAGAAGAATCCAGGATTGTTGTATATGTGCATAACATAAGTCCTCACCATATACTTGGGAACAAGACACTAGAATAAATGTTTACAGGAGAAAACCTAGAGGTCAGCCACCTAAGGATATTTGGTTGTTCGATATATGTGCATGTTCCCAAGGATAAGAGATCGAAGTTGGATCCTTTAGGAAAGAATGGTATATTTGTTGGATATAGTGAGACATCGAAGGCATATAGAGTCTACATCCCTGGTCACAATAGATTGAGACTAGCAAAGATGTCGCTTTCGATGAGGATGCAACCTTAAGTAGATTAAGGCACAATCATACAGATGAGGTCCACAATGAGGAGCATGAAGCTCTTAGAGTTACAGATACAAATGCAGGTAATGACGTTGTACCATAAGATTATGTTCCAAAAGATCATGATATGGTAGAACCACAAAGACCTGCAAATCCATGAATACCAGCTTGTGTTCGAGAGATTATTCAGGATGCAGAGAAGTATGTATCTCCAGACGAAAATTTTAGAGAAAGTAAGAAACCACGACCATATTCTAGCTACATGGCATTCCTTAGTGATATCATTGATGCAAAGCCTGCCTATTATGAAGAGGTTGCAGAGAAGAAAGTATGGAAGGATGTCATGATTGAGGAGTACTAGTATTTTATGAAGAATGATGTTTGGGATGTTGTTCTGAGACCAAAAGAGAAGATAGTGGTGAGTTCAAAATGGATCTACAAGACAAAGCATTCAACTGATGGAAGTATCGAGAAATATAAGGCAAGGTTTTTGGCTCGTAGTTTCTCCCAGAAGGAAGGAATATATTATGAGGAGACATTTGCTCATGTGGCAAGATACACTTCAATTAGAACCATACTTGCGATAGATGCAATAATGAAATGGAAGGTACATCACATGGATGTGAAGAAAACATTTTTGAATGGTGTAGTAGAAGAGGAAGTGTACGTGGAGCAACCAGAAGGTTTTGAGACACATGATAGGAAGTCACATGTATGCAGGTTGAAGAAAGCTATGCATTGAAGCAAGCACACATGGAATGGTACGGTATAATTGACATTTTTTCGATGAGCTTGGGATTTACTAAGAGTAAAGCATATTCCAACCTTTACTACAAGGTTGTTGATGGTAGACTAGTGATATTACTGTTATATGTGGATGACATGTTTCTAATAGGAGATGAGAAGCTCATCGTTGAGAGTAAGAGGAATCTTGCTACAAAGTTCAAGATGAAAGACCTAGGTATGATGCATTATTTCTTAGGTCTAGAGGTATGGAAGAAACTGGATGAGATTTTCCTCAACCAAGAAAAATGTACTATAGAAATCCTGAAGAGATTCATAATGATGGATTGTAAAGTCATGCCTACCTCGATGGTGACAAACCTAAAGTTATTAAGTGATACATCTTCAGAGAGAGTGGATGGCACCATGTATAGATAGATGATTTGGTTCATTGATGTATTTGACAAACACAAGGCCAGATATATGTTTTGCGGTGAACACATTGATTCAGTATATGGTTGAACCCAGACGTGTTCACTTGATGGTGACAAAACACGTATTGAAGTACCTGAAAGGTACAATTGACTATGGACTCATATATGTTTCGTATCGTGAGATAAGACTGCAAGGATATGCTTCAGATTGGCCCATTAGTGTCCCAGATTGGAAGAGTACAACACGATGTTGCTTCAGTTTGGGATCAGCCATGATATCGTAGCTCAACAGGAAGCAGACTAGTGTGGCACTCAATACGACCAAGGAAAAATACATAGCAACATGTTGATCTAGTTGCGAAGCTATGTGGCTTCAAAAGTTACTTGTAGGTCTATTTGATCTCGAGTTGGAGGTGACTTGTATCTGTTGTGACAAGTAGAGTTGTATAAAGTTGTCATAGAAACCAAGTTTTCATGACAAGTCAAAGCATATCGAGATCATGTACCATTATATCCGAGACATGGTGCAAAAGGGAGTTGTGAAGCTCTAGTATATTGGCATAGACGAGTAGATAAAAGATGTGTTGACCAAGCCTCTGTCCAAGGTAAAGTTTGAGTACTTCATGGAAAATCTTGGCGTGGTCCAAAAGGACTTCCCTCGTAAGAGGGAGTGATGAGTCACATATGTGATTCTAGGGGGCAGTAGCTTACAGAGTGTGGCAACAATGAGTAGTTACTTACAAGAAGGTTAGTTTCCCAGACTTTGTATGGATTGGGTAATAGCGCAGTTCTATGTGAACTAGATAAAATGGATAGTTTCGCAGACTCCCTATAGATTAGGTAGTAGCGCAATTTTGTGTGAACTGGATAAAATGAATATTTTCCCAGACTCCGTGTGGATTAGGAAGTAACACAGTTCTATGTGAACTGGCTAGTTTCCTATCTTTGAGTGAGCTAGATGAAGTCCTATAATGACATAAGGTCCAAAAGGATGCCGAGACCCATAAGGTCTGAGAGGATGATGAGGTTGTGCCCACTGGAGAGATGCTACGTATGTTGATGGGGCCCCAGATACATGACTACGACATAACCATCAAATAGTCTGTGTGTGTCTATGACATAGCATGTTTGGATATGATGGTGATACTTGTGACATGATCTATTTGATCATGAGATAGCCTATGTGGCTATGGTGATTCTACATGTAGATTGGTCTACAAGACCATGTGAGTCTTACCCATGCCATGTGAAATGGATGGATGTGATTGAGACCATTACTTGAGGAACATCATAGTTAATACCTCCCTAGATAAGAGGGAGTGTTGATGTTTTGGTAGCTGCGGGAGGTATTAACCTCCAATATAACCTTTGTGCTTAGAATAGAAAATTATTGAAGCAAGAGAACCATTAAACAGATGTGGGAATACCCTAGAAGAAAAGTCATCCCAAGGAGAATAATAATAAAGAATTAGAAATCTCTAGAAAGAGAAGTCGACCCCACGTGAAAATTCATTTGGACAAGGTAGTATAAATAGAGGTAAGGCACTACCTCATTTGCACACTCTCACTCACTCAGTTAGGGTGCAAGTATGAGGAGAAATAGTTAGGGCGTTAGTCTTTTTGGTATCTCTCTATTGTGCTCTTCTCTTGGTAAAGGTACACTCTCTTGGTATTGTGTTGTTGTTGTAGTCATGTTGGTATTTTTGGTTAGGGTTTATCTGAGAGGACTTGCTTCGTGTACATACTCTATCTAAAAAAGGTTATTGTTCTCAAGGGTAGTACGTGTAAGTGCCTATGGTTGGGTGACAATGGTGTAACCTTGTCTATGGTAAAACGAGCATACCAAAATTTTAACAATATGCATCGTGTTGATCTAAATTTCTTTGTTCACAATTTTATTCATTTTTTATTTCATTTTTGTCCATTCTTCCTTTCCTATAAATTAAATAGTTTTCCTCTAATTGACATATTTTTCTATAAAAACTAATAGGTTGGAAATAAGAAGTAACCTTAAGTGAGATTGAAAACAATAACAAGAAATAAGGACTATGCCTTATCCTTTTATATCTTAGATTTACTATGCTAAATACAAGAAAACCGTTGGACATGTGTTGTATGCTTTGTAGGTTCCCAAAGCAAAGAGGATTAGGAGTGTCCATTTTTTTTGTTTGTTTTGTGTTTTTTTGACTCATTATGAATTAATTCTAGTTAAGGAATTAGAGTTGTAATTTAATCCAGGTTAACAAATTAGAGTTTTGGATATTGTTGCATATTTATATTTTGTATGGCTAATGGTAAAATTAAAACCATTAAAATATAAGAAGAAAGAGAAAAGTGTAACTTTCAAATTGATTGGTTTTCTTGATTAAGAGTTTAGTGATACTAAGTCAATGTTATCTTTAAGTTTTTTTTTTAAATTATATTAATATTATTTTTCTTCTTAAAAATATTGGACTGAAAATAAACTAAAAACTCAAATACAATGATTGTTTCAATGAATAATTAAATACGATAAGTATTGTATTCTTGGTTCTAATTCTTGTATTTTTCCAAGAATTTTGGCTAGTTAATTACTTTTGGGAGTGTGGATGATCTCTTTAATATTGGATTTGATGTATGAGGGCTATGTAATGCCAATTCATGGCCCCAATCACAATGCGAGGGACATTGAAATCCCTCGAAAGTAGATTCTCGCTATCGTATTCTCCTCTCATATTGACATTCTCCTCTCATATTGACAGGCTTAACATTTACTAAAAAGTGAAAAAGTTGTTTCAATGCAAGATTATTAGTGTCATCCTAAAACTAAAGTTGTTTTTAAAAGTAAAATAGTGATTGACAAGATTAAACTGTACTAAAAAGTAAAAAAGTTATTTCAATAAAAGATTATTAGTGTCATCCTAAAACTCTTATTAAAGATATAAAATCTCTTTTAAAAAATGTTATTATTATTTTTAGTACTCCTAAAACTAAAGTTGTTTTTAAAGGTAAAATAGTGATTGACAAGATTAATCTGTACTAAAAAGTAAAAATGTTATTTCAATACAAGATTATTAGTGTCATCCTAAAACTCTTATTAAAGGTATAAAATCTCTTTTAAAAATTGTTATTATTATTTTATGTACTAAAATGTAAAAAAGTTGTTTCAATACAAGATTATTAGTGTCATGTTGAAACTCTTATTAAAGGTATAAAAGTTCTTTTAAAATTGTTATTATTATTTTATTATAAAGTTTTTTTTAGAAATTATTATTATTATTTCATATTGTTTTGTAAAAAAAGTTAAAATAAAAATATTTTTTATATATAATTGATTTAAACTTTAATTTGTTTTTAAATTTTAGTTTTACTTTTAATTTTTAAAAACTCTTATTAAAAGTATTAATTTTTTTTTTAAATTGTTATTATTATTTTATTATAAAGTTTTTTAGAAATTATTATTATTATTTTATATTGTTTTGTAAAAAAATCTAAAATAAAACCAATTTTTATATATAATTGATTTAGACTCTAATTTGTTTTAAAATTTTAGTTTTGTTTTTAATTTAAAAAAAAGGTTATGATTGATAAGATTTTAATTAAATAAGATTATTTTAATGGATTTCCAAATATATTATTAACAAAATGTTGGATTGGTACGATTTTAATTAAATAAAACTATTTTATTTAAATGGATTTCCAAATATATTATTAATGCATTTCCATGTGTATTTCCATGTGTTTGGTAAGTGTATGAAAGTTGGAATTCTTAATTAATTTTTAGATAACATTTTGGTAATAATTATATTTTAAAAGTATAAATTGTTGTTGTGGCAAATCCAATTTCAACTTAATAAGAGTAATTTATCTTTTTAATTAAATTTTAGATAATATTTTGATAATAATCACATTTTAGAAGTATAAATTGTTGTTGTGGCAAATCCAACTTAATAAGAATCATTTAGATCAAAACAATGTCACAAATTGTACTAAGTACTCCTCTATATTTTTCCTTAATAGTAGAAAATGCAACAGTGACTTGTTTCTTACTTTGCTATGTGGATCCAAGTGCTATGAGAAATCATAAGTAATTTCTCTATCATCCACCTCTCATCAATCAAATCAAATGTAATGGTAATGTAACCAATTAAAGAAACATCATAATATGTCATATGTACACAATGCCAAGAGAATTGGTGGAGTCCTTAATATAGGGAAAAATTTTAAATCATACATTAATCAAGAAACCAAGCCAACAACATAAGAAATATACAAGCGAACATGAATAAAGTAAATAAAATTCCTAAGTAATAGTGTATGTAAAGTAGTATCAATTCTCTCAACATCATTGTTGGGCCCGAGATATGATTACTTTTATGACGGTTATTATACACTTTTGCCACATGTACATATGTGTTTTTCATATTTTAAAGGAGCTTTTTGAAGAATTTCATGATAAAATGTTATGCTCGCTATAAGGTACGTGTAATTCATGTTTAATGACTGTATCAACTGTAATTCATCATGTTTTATGATTTCCAAGAGCTAATTCACGTTTTTTTGGTGTTACAGGGCAAAAACACACTACGTTTCTAGTTCCAACACTTGATCCGGCACTTGATCTGGCACTTTGTCCAACACAGCGTATTGCACAAAAATGGAGGGTGACTTGGCAGTTAAGGTATTGGTGGCCAGTGATGGGAAAATCGAGAATGTGGGATTTGTTTATCCTTGCCCCCTCCAGCTACTGAGCTCTAGACAACTCAGTTTCAGTTGTCCAAAGAGGGTGATTATTGGCTCACTTTGTTTTATTAGTTAGGGCATCATTTGTTGTAATTTGCCGAAATTAGAAGTGGTTCGACCCTCCTGTGGTTGACCACTTGGTCTGTAAGCTTATAAATACCACTAGGATGGTTAGATGATAGTTAACCAAGTAGCATAAGCATTAGAATTGTCAGAAAAACAATTTTACTCTGTTTTGATATTTTACATTGCCCGAATTATGCTAGAATTGTGTTTTCAAGTTTTAATAGTGAATTCGTCTTGTTAAGCTTGTGGTGTGCTTTTAGGGAGTGACCATAACTTGCAGGGGGGCCCACCAGCAGTTTGGTAACTGTCTTCATGTTTATTTATGCATTTCTTAATTTATTTTCTCTTTTTATTTTCTGTACATGCATGTTTTTATTGTGCTAACTAGTTTGTTGTAGCTTAGTTGTTTTAATTGTTTTGCAGGTTAGAATGATGAGATGTATTAGCATGGACTAATATTGTAGACAATGAACAGACTTGCAAGTCTCTACACTAACCCCATGTGCATTTAGATGTTAGATTATGCTTGATTTAGGATTTTATGGTCTAGTTTAAAATAGAGCTTAATTAGAATAGAACATAGTTTGATTTGGGTTTTCTTTGACAAGGATTGATGGATGGATAGAGTTAATTCTAGTTTTTTATTATAGCTTACTTATTTCAATTTTATATAGATCTCATTTAATTAGTTGTTGATTGTTAATTTACTTTTTAATATCATAGTTTAATTTTTGTTTTTAATTATTTCCTCATTGCAGTTTTGAATGGTTAGAGTAGACATCACATAGTTTTATTTTATACAATTTCCTTTCCTAGAATTAAAATGCAATTAAATTTCTTAGTTAAATAATGATGATCTCGTTATGTTGTTGATGGTTTATACATGCATATGCAGAGTATTTAACATTATTTTTGTCATGGCTAAATTCTCATTGGATTGTTTAATCCATACCTTTCATTTTGCCATTGAGATTAGTATTGAGCTTATACCATTGAAATTATCCTTTGTTGTCAAGTGCCATCGAGATATTATCCGACACCGAAAACATTCACACAACCACCAACATTATATTTGAATTGTCATAGAATAAAGAATAGTTTTCTTGCTTTCATAGATATAGTCCCTTGCTTTCATAGCTTAGGAAATAGTTTTATTGCTGTTGTAGGATAGATAGACTTTGCTTTGATAGATTATATAGTAGTTTTTTTATTATAGATTAAGAATTAGTTGTTAGTCTTTCTTTCTTTCAATAAAATATATTTCCTTTCATGCATTGCATTGAGCATTTAGTCCAGTTGCCTCTTAGATTTCCTTTCACGCATTAGAAATATTTTTGCATCAAGCATTTAGTCCAGTTGCCTCTTAGGCTAGATAGTTGTTCAATGAGAAGTTTTACTTTGATTGCTTGTAGTAGTTAGTTTCCTTTGCTTACTTGTATTTTTCTTTAGTAGGTTAGTTAGGTGCCTTTGTTTACTTGTCTTTTGCTTTAATAGGTTAGTTAGGTGTCTTTGCTTGCTTGTCTATTTATTTTAATATGTTAGATAGGTGCTTTTTCTTACTTGCTTATTTATTTGCTTTCATAGGGTAGTTTCTCATTGAATGTAGTGTTGGACACACCTACCACACTTAGAGTGGGGGG
>JASDQU010335132.1:0-12654 GCA_032191745.1 Picea mariana
GACAGTTTCATCGATGAATCAACGTGCCTTTAATTCATTGCCGGACTTTCCCATTATGGCGGAGATGATGTCTAACCACCACCAACCGCTTCAATAACTACTTCGTCGGGATTGAGAACGGCTCAGCCAACTCGGTGCCTTTGGGATGTGGAGGGCCTCCCGCACTGCCACCTGGAATAACTGAATAGCTTGAGGGACAGGTATGGAGGTCAACGCAGAAGGTGGGGCTCGACAATGAAGTGATGGGGTCGGACTTATGAGGGCGTGAAAGAAGTGGCGAGGTGTGAGAAGGGCGACAGAGGAAGGCACAGGGCAGAAGACAACAGGCAGAAAAGGCGGGGGGGAGACGAGAGATAATGGACTTGCACTTTGGCGGGAGACTGACGTGGAAAGGAGCGGGACACATGGCAAGCGACGAGTGGATAATGAGAAGGAAGGAGGACCATGCGGACCAAAAAGGGGGGGAGGCGGATGGATGACACATGGTAGCAGGAGAAAGGTGGTTCTGGAAGATGACATGACGGGAGAAGGGCCCACACAGGCTAAACACAGGGCAGCTGAGAAGGACAAGATTGTTCAAGCGCCGTTGATCCAGGCGTGCTAATGTTGGCCGTTGGAAAGTTGCGCACCCAATTCCGGACCCCCCCCCCCCTCCGCTTAAAGGTAGAAAGGCAGGGGGGGTCCGGAATTGCCTTTATCGTCGTTGATCCAGGTGCACTGATCTGGACCGTCTGAAAGCTGCGTCCCCGATTTCGGACCCCCCCCTCCGCTTAAAGGTAGAAAGGCAGGGGGGTCCGAAATTCCATACGCGTCGTTGATCCGAGCATGTGAATCGCTGCCGCTCGGACTTGCTCGTTACTTATCACGGGTGCATTATCATCCAAAACTTAGGACAAGTGGGTTTTTAACCCATTCTTTTGGATTCTAGCCCCCCTCCAAGAAATATCGCTAACATTTGGCTCCATGGGGGATAGAGTCATCCCTGTGATGCTCTAAGAACACTTTTGCAGATTCAGTGCCTTTCCTGTTGGGATATGGAGTCATTTATTAGTTCAAAAAACAAAACAGAGACAATATTTACAAAACAAAACAAAAAGATCCGACCGCGGCTCACAGAAAACATTTTTTTAAGAAATGCCCATTGACTGGGCTGCTAAAAACCTCTTTGCCTTCCAGATCCTACAACCTGTAAGTGTTGTTTGAAAACACTTCAAGGATATTGAAAGGCCCAAACCAGAGGGCATCAAATTTACTATGTTTTCCCTTTTCCTGCCTGGGTGCATCCCATTTGAGCACCAGACCACCCTGCTCGAACTCCTTTTTTTTTCTCTTCTTGTCAAAAGCCTGCTTGATCTTCTGCTGATGATGGTAGGCTCTGTCCATGACCTGTTCTCTAACCTACTGCACTTCCACCATCTGATGAATCCTTCTGAGCACATGGTTAGGTTCTCCTTCAAGGTCCTGGAGGAATTTAGCCACAGATAAGGCGAGCTGAGTGGGGAAAACGACCTCTATTCCATAGACCAGTTGGAAAGGTGAGATGCCCAGAGATTTCTTTGTTGTCACCTGATCAGCCCAAAGAGAAAATTTGAGCTTTGAGTCCCAGGCCCTTTTATTGTCCTTCAGTAGCTTCTTAATAAGCTTGATTAGGCTTTTATTGGAGGACTTTGCCAGTCCGTTTCCTTTAGGATAGTAGGTACTAGAGTGAATCAATGAAATCTCAAACTGTTCACAAAACTTGACCAGAGGCTCAGACCGAAATGGGAAGGCATTGTCAGTGACAATTCTATTGGGGCAACCAAATCCAGCTATAATATCTTCCAGGAAGCTGATAATTGCTTTGTGAGAAGTGCTTCTGGTGGGGACAGCTTCTATCCATTTGGTGAAGTAGTCAGTTGCAGTCAGAATCCACCTGTGTTGGCCACTTGAGGGAGGATAAATTTCTATGATGAAATCCAATCCCCACTATTGAAAGGGTGCTG
Source organism: Picea mariana (assembly GCA_032191745.1). Lineage (NCBI taxonomy): Eukaryota > Viridiplantae > Streptophyta > Pinopsida > Pinales > Pinaceae > Picea > Picea mariana. The sequence continues at coordinate 1,983 of JASDQU010335132.1, forward strand.
AAACTACCACAGGCTTTAATGGCAGATATTTGAGCTGCTGCTTTCTTAAGAATTTCTGACATTTAATGCAAGCTCTGATCTCCCTATAGACATCAGGAAATAAGGTGGGCCAGTAATACCCAGCTCGGAGGATCTTGTGAGCTGTGGTCTTCCAAAAATGATGACCTCCATAGAGACCGCTATGGAAATCGAACATAACCTTCTGGGCCTGCTGTGGGTCCAGAAACCTTAGTAATACCCCCAGGGGGTCTTTCCAATATAAGGCTTGGTCAACGAGGCAATATCTAATCGCTTTGACCTTTAAAGCTCTTGCCTTGCTTTTTTCTATCCCATCAGGAGGCCTCAATTCTTGCAGAAAATACAAGATATCCTTGTACCAGGTGCATGCTGCTAGTGGTACAGTTCTTTGGGAACTCTTGTTGGATGACTTAGCTTGTTCATTGATGAATTTAATTACCAAGGCCTTGTAGTTGGATTCAGCCAACAACTTGGCCAAACCCTCCCCCTTTATCAACTTGGTGGGTTTAATTTCCAGATAAAATTCTAGGATCTTGGCGATCCATTTACCTCTTCTCCCGTCTATGTCAGGTTGTAAAAGAATGTCCTTCACAGAGGTCAAAGGGACATATGTAGTGATCTTTGAATGCAAGACATAGACTCTGAAAGCTTTGAGTTCTTTCACCAGGGCATAAGCCTACTTCTCCATGATCTCGTACCGGAGCTCTGCATCTCTCAATGCTTTGCTAAAGAAGGCAATAGGCTTCTCTTGCCCTTGGTCATTTTTCTGTAATAAGATTGCTGCTACTGTATCACAAGAAGCAAAAGAAAAAATTAGGAAATCTTTGGAATAAGTAGGACTGATTAGCACAGGTGCCTCAGTCAATGCCTTCTTTATTTGCACAAAAGATTCCTTGGGTTCAGCAGTCCATTTCACTTCATTTCCCTTCCTGAGCATGGCTATGATGTGTTTCACCAACTCAGCAAAATTTGAAACAAACCTCCTCAGAAAATTAATCCTTTCCAAAAACGTCTGAACCTCTTTCTTAGATCTGGGAAGTGACAGAGCCTAAATTGCTTCTACCCTGTCAGGATCAATTCTCACTCCCTCTTCTGATACTATATGGCCTAATAGTCTTCCCTCTTTCATAGAAAACAATGACTTCTTAGGGTTTAAAGATATGCCATACCTCTGACACTTCTGTAAAACCTTCTTCAAGTGGTAGCGGTGCTCTTTATCAGTCTTAGAAAAGACTGTTATGTCATCTAGGTAAATCACCACAAACTTATCTTTTTCCCCGATGAAGGCTATGTCCATGGCTCACTGAAACATTGTTCCTGCATTCATCAATCCGAAAGGCATCTTGGCATACATGAATGTTCCCCAAGGAGTGGTGAAGGCTGTTTTTTCCCTGTCCTCAGGCATGACTGATATCTGATTGTAACCAGAAAATCCATCAATCATAGATATTCTAGATGCACCAGTGACCTTCTGCAATATATGTTCCATGTTGGGTAGGGGATAATTGTCTTTCCTTGAACTTCTGTTCAGGTTCCTGAAATCGACACAGAGTCTGATTTCTCCATTCTTGTTTCTTACTGGGACCAAATTGGCCACCCAGTCAGAGTATCTCAAGGGGACAATGATTTGGGCATCTAGCAGCTTCTTCACCTCTCTCTCCATGACAGGTAACAACATGGGATTTATCTGTCTTAGCTTCTTCTTGAATGGCTTAGCCTCTTCTTTCGGTGGCATCTTGTGCTCAATGAATGACATGTCATATGTTTTGAGGTCTTCGTAAGTCCATGCGAACACATCAGCAAACTCCCTCAACAACTCAGTGTATTGGGCCCTCTGTCCCTCAATCAAACTCCTTGACAGCTTGACAAACTTGGGCTCCTCTGGTGTGCCTATGTTGCATTCAGCTGTGTCAGCATCATCACCCGAAACTCTACCCTTTGCTGCCACATCATTCTCGTCAAACAACCTTTCTAATGGGATTAGTCCTTTCGGAATGTGGTTGCTTGGTAGTTGTATAATACGATGGTCAACGATTTTATTCAAAAACTCTCCAGGGTGATGGTCAGGCTCTCCTTCAATGTCAGGGTCCTAATCTATGTGTAATGTAGAAAATTCATCAACGGATTGAAGAAACATTTCGATCTCCTGATCATCCTCAAATACCCTCCAATGCTTGACATTGTCTAGTACAGAGGGTCTGTATTTTATTTCAACATCAGATCCAACAGTGGGCAGCGCGGGAACTTCAAGCAAACTAGTTGTGAAAGCTAAAAAGTCGGCTGGAGCATTTTCTTCCCTTGGAATGAAAGAGATGTTGAAAGCTAAGAACGAATTATCAACTAGGTCCAATACCTCGTTCCTGTAATTCTTGAGTCGGGGATACTTGGCCAGCTAGACGTTTTTGACCTGCTGGACAATCAACTCTGCATCTCCAAACACAACTATCTCCTTAATTCCCATTTCCTGTGCAGCCCTTAATCCCAGAACCAGAGCTTCATACTCTGCCACGTTGTTTGTGACTTCAAATTCCAGCCTGTATGATAGGGATATGGTTTCTTGAGAAGGGGANGTGATTAGTGGGGTTTTCTTCATCACTGACAATGTAGGCTAGCTGGGCTTCTCTATACAATATCCTATGTTCCCCTCCAAAGACTGGAATGGTGGCATATGTGAGATCCATCTGTAACATCCCTCCAAGTCTCTTAATCCAAGACCTTGACAATAGCATGCCAAACTTGGGGGGAACATCAGCTACCACAATATCCATGACCATACTCTTCATGGGTAGATGAAACAAAGAAACTACGAGGTCCTTAATGACTCCCAAACATTGCACCCTCCTGGAGTCAAAAGAATAGAGGTCATGATAGGCTCGGGTGACTTCCAGTCCTAATTCCTCCATGACAGCTTTGGGCATGAGGTTGTGAGAGGCCCCTGAATCCATCAAACAGTTGTGCAGTACTTTATCATGTATGTTCAAGGAGGTGTAGAAGGGAGGGGATGAATCATCTCTGTCTTCTACCATGGGGCCTAGGACAACTGTTGGCTTTTCATCTTGGAGGTTTATGAAGTCTGTGGAAGGGAACGAGGCTTCATATTTCAAAAGGTCAGAGAAGCGCTTTTTGAATTCTTCATGTTTGATTAACTCGGTGAGGGGTATAGGGATTCTGATCTTTTGAATCTCATGCTCGAATTTCTCTAATTTCAGGAACATGATTTTGGACAATGGGAGAGAGGGGTTGGGCCTTCTTACCTCTGTGACTATCTGCTACCTCATTAGCAGGCTTCTCTGCTCTAGTGGACTTCTCAGGAATATCAGGTGTTGCTGCCCTTTTGTCGAATATTAGGTTATACCTACCTCAACCACCGCTAACTTTGTCTGCCTTGCTTAATTCATTCAGCTGACTATTCATGAGAGACTCCTCGTATGCTGATTGAGTTAGATGAGGAAAAGGAGGGGTATCTTCTAAGAAGTGGATTTTAGGCTCAGGCTCGTCTGTTTCCCCCTTTTCTTCATAAGCCACAAAATTGTTCTGAAAGGGAGCCTAAATTCTTTGGTCGTCTCTGTCTCTTTCCTTCTGTCTGTGCATAGTTGGAGGAGCAAAATTATTTGGCCTTTTGAAACCTGTCCTGTTCTCGGTGCTCTGAGGGCCCTTGTTCATTTGTTTCCTTTCCACTTTCAATCTCTCCATCTCTTCTTTTAGAAAGTTCATCACCTGGTTCAGCTCATTCACTTGAGAGTGGGGCAGTCATGGGCCGGAAGTTGAGGCCTCAGACTTTCCCTTCCTTCTGTCCGTATCAGCCTTGTTCCTCAGTCTATCAGCTGCTAGTATATTGGTTTCTACTTCTATAGCTGCATCTTGCATTTGAGCTAAGGAGGTGGCTCTTCTTTCTCTTAATAAAAGACAGAAAAGGGTCAAATGCACCAACATAGGAAATCTGAGTAGAAGCTTCAGATGGCTTTACCTCTGCAGGAATCTTGTTATACATCTTATTGAATCTTTTGGAGAAGTCAGAGATAGAATCTCCTTCCATCTTCTTCAGGGATCCAAAATCTGTCATGTAATATATGTAATCTTTCCTATCTCCCCACTGCATCAGGAAAACATTATCCAGCGCTTCAATTCCAGCAATAGATCCAGGGGCTAGTCCCCTGAACCATTTCCTCACCTCACCATCCAAGCTCTAGACAAAGACTCTCATCTAGACATATTCATTTTCAATGTTCAGATTGTCTGCATAACTGTAGCAAGTAGCCAAGTGCTCTTCTACAGTTATGTCCCCTTCCCCAGCGAACTTGGGCATGTATTTCAAATAGTCTCCAGTAGGGAGAGGATTCATAGGATGGGGTAGGATTAAAGGAGCATATCTAGCAGGGACTATAGCATCCATTTCATTCGGAGGGGGATTAGCACTAGCCATAGGGATATTAGGTAGAGGAGAACTCAGAGGAGAAGAAGTGTGAACGAGAGATGTCGGAAAAAAGGTTCTCACAGGAGACGACGGGGAAAACACAGAGAAGGCCCAGGGATCTAAATGTGCAGATGCTTCTCCCTGTGCAGTAGTAGTAATAAAAGGAGGGGTGGTGAAACCTTCGGAGGCCTGAGGTCTGTGTTGAGGCACAACTTCCAGGGAGGAGGGAGTGACAAGGCTCTCTCCCTCTGATACTAGACCAGGAGGAGAAAACTCAGCAGGAACACTCCCAAAATTCAGAAAATGGGAAACCTCAGAGGGAGGGTGACTAGGAAGCTGAGAATAAGAAAATGGATTTCTTACGGAAGGAGGAGGTTAAATACCTGATTCATAGGTGAAGCTTTCTCCTTGAGGGGCCTTTCCTCTTCTGAGAATCACCTCCAGATTTTCTTCAGTTGTAGCCAGAGGCAGTTGTGGATGGGACCGCGTGTGTCTGCCGCCGGAAGCCACAACTAATCCAATGGGTTCACCGTAGTGGAGTCGTCACAATGGAGTCTCCAAGTGCACAATAGCAATATTCAAGTTTTGATATCTAATGCACCTTCAGAATCAGCTTAATCTTTGTCGTTCAATCCTGGGGAAAATATTCAACTTCGTCCCCGGCAACGGTGCCAGAAATGTTGGAGCCAGAAGTCACTCCTGGATTGCTGGCAGGAGCAAAGACTGACACCCATCAGTTTAATGTCATGATTTGTTTTTAAGAGGTGATCAAATGGAAGTAAAATCAGAACAATATCGTCTCAACTCAGAAACTAGGTCAGGCATGCGTGGACGAGTGAGGTCTTGATAAAATTCAAACAATGAGTTGCAATAAAGGGGGAGTAGGGGGAAGACTTGCATGAGAAGAGTGCTAAGGTCTATCATAAACATCAGGTTCATAACAAGATGGAGAAGAAAGCATCCGAATGCAATATCCTTTTACATTCAAACACAGAAGACCAGAGAATACAATAATGTCACAACAAATCCTTTATCATAACAAAATTGCAACAATCCACGCGAATCCTTCGACTGTGAACTCTCTGGCATGAGATGAAACATAGATGAAAAAGGGGAACTGTTTGTCATAAAACAAGAAATCTCAAACACAGAGGCATAACTAGGAAACCAGAATGTTTGCTGAAACTTTACAGTTGGGAGCTTAGCTCTACCATCGATAAATACAAAAATGGCTAAAACGCCTACATATGCTCAAACTAGCAACATCAACAAAATCAAGACATAGCATTAAAAGATTTGCGTCTGCATGGCTTCTGACAATCTGCAGTTGCAATCTTTGAATGGTCGTGCAACTTATGGCAGACACGATTGATCTTCTGACAGCTACATCGGTGAATCGACGCACCTTTAATTCATTGTCAGACTTTCCCATTATGGCGGAGGTGATGTCTAACCACCACCAACCGCTTCAATAACTGCTTCGTCGGGATTGAGAACGGCCCGTCCAACTCGGCACCTTTGGGACGTGGAGGGATCCCCGTGCTTCCACCTAGAATAATTGAATGACTTGAAGAATGGGCATGGAGGCCAACGCGGGAGGTGGGGGCACGGCAACAGAGTGGTGGGGCGTATGATAGGAGTGGTGGCGTCAGACTATAAGGGCGAGGCCTAAAAAGATGAGGGGGCGAGAGAGATGGCAAGGGATAACACATGGAAAAAGGATATAAGCAGAGTAGGTAGGAGAGTAGACGCGATAGACGTAATTTAGTGGGAGGCTGACGTGGAGGAAAAGGGACACGTGGTAGGTGGTGAGTGGATGATGAGATAGGGAAAGTGACATCTAGAAGAAAGAGTGGAGGAGGATAGATGACACACGACAGCGGGGGAAAGGCGGTTCTGGAGGATGACATGATGGGAGAAGGGCCCACGCAGGCTAAACACAGGGCAGCTAAGAAGGATGATATTTTCCAAGCGCCATTGATTCGTGCATGCTGATCTGGACCGTTGAAGAGATGCGCCCCCGATTCCAGACCCCCCCCCCTCCCCTTAAAGGTAGAAAGGCAGGGGGGTTCTGGAATTTCCTTTATCGCCGTTGATCCGGGCGCGCTGATCTGGACCGTCGGAAATCTACGTCCCCGATTCCGGACCCCCCCCCGCATAAAGGTAGAAAGGCAGGGGGGATCCGAAATTCCATATGCGCCATTGATCCGGGCGTGCGAATCGCTGCCGCTCGAACTTGCTCGTTACTTATCAGGGCCGCATTATCATCCAAAACTTAGGACAAGTGGGTTTTTAACCCATTCTTTTGCATTCTAGCCCCCCTCCAAGAAATATCGCTAACACTAGGTGAGAAAAAAACTCTTCCATATTGCAAAAATGGAACAATATTCCGATCTTGATTTTCAGTCCCAAATGTAAACACATCATGGGAAAACTCGTGAAGAAAAAGAGAACAATCTTCTTCCACAATGGATTCTTCCTTTAAATCTGAGATAGAAGGCTCATCATAGGCAGAAACTGATGTCTCAACAACTATGAAATCTCTATTATCATCTTCAGAAGAGCTACCAAGAAAATTTGCCTCAAGGACTGGAAAATCCTTTGTGCTATCTTCAGATTCCAACCTTTCTAGTTTGGCAGTGAGAGATTTTACCAGTTCCATAACTTCACCCAAATCATCTTCTTCCTCCTTGCAACTTTCATTCTCATATATTTCATAAGAAACAGCCATATCTTGATCATGGCCATCACATCCCTTACAACAATTATGACAGATAAACTCAGAGAAAAAATACCATTGAGAATATTTATTAAAGGCTGCATGAAACTATTCCAGGGAGGAAGTGCTAGTAGGGGCAATGATTGATACCACTCATGTGCATCCCCTACTAATGAGAACAAGAACATTTTCATTAATACATCCTCATAATGTATCTCCCACTGATGCATGAGCTCATGAAACTCATGAAGATGCTGAGCAGGGTTGTCCTCTTTATGCTCTCTAAATATGGGCAAATAATCACCCCATTAATTTGGAGTAGCGACGACATTAAGAAAACTAGGAACAACAAAAAATTCAAAAGGAGAAAACCTCCGAGCCAGGATTTTTTCCATTTCGAACTAGTGGAGTCACCAATTGATTCTTTAACCATGGAGTCGCCAGGTGAATGATATGCAAAATGAATGTGTCTAGTCTTTTTTCACTATCAAAGACCATATCCAATCGTTGTGTTCTCCCAGGGGATACCAGATGTAGCTAGACGCAATTCCACTGAAACAGTGGAGCCGAAATAGTGGAGTTGCCTCAGTGGAGTCGCCAAGTGCACAATTGCAATCTCAATGTACTAAGTTCTAATGCACCTTCAAAACCAGTAAGCTTTGTCATTCAATCCCAGGGAAAATCTTCAATTTTGTCCCCAACAACGACGCCATAAATGTTAGCACCAGAAGTCACCTCTGTATTGCAGCATAGGTAAGCTTGATACCCATAAGTTTGTATGTCTAAATGAATAGATTTAAAGGTGGTCTAATGGACTCAGACTCAGGATGGTATCATTCTAACTCAGAAAACTGGGTTGGAAAGAAAAAGCATGTGAGGTCTTAGTTTAAGTTCAGACCGTAAGTTGTAGTAAGGGTGAGTAGGAGGAAGACTTCGGTGAGAAACATCAAGTATTTCGGAAACCCAAAGAGGAATGATTTAAAAACAATAACTTCTCGAATTTAAATGTGAAAGAAACTGAAAGGAACTATGAAAACACTATAATCAAACTTTCATTATAATGCAAACACAATAATTCAAGTGAATCAGTCAATCATGAATTCTTTCAACATCATAGGGAAGAAAGAGTGAGTAAGAAAGATGACTGTTATTAAACAAGAATTATCAAATGCATATACATAACCAAATAACCAAAGAGTTCATTAAAACTTTACAATTTCGGGAGCATTGCTCTACCATCGACCATTACAAAATATAAAAACTGAGTATATATACTCCAAGCAACTTGACCCCCTACATAAGTGCACTCTGGTCATTGTTTTCAAGGCTTGGCATATGCATCTTCCTCTATTAGACCACACTTGCATTATTCTTTCAGACGCGATCTCAGATCGGTATGGGCTTGCAAGAAAAACCACTTGCAGGGGTACCATGAGCTGACAAATCTATTTTCCATGGCTAGCTCCTCCATGATTTTCATTTACAGGATGAAACGAGGTTTCACCTACCTCTCCCACCACCATTAACTAACTGCATTAGGATTGGGATGGAGCCCTGACACCCATGAAGGCTCCAGGAAGGCTCACGACTCTCTTGAGTCAATTTTGGTACCCTGAGGCCAGGAAGCTCTTTCTCTATAACCAACTTGGTCTCTCTGATCCCTTGCACAACTTATTTCATCACCCCACATGAACGCACACTCTGACCTTGCACCTATCCATTTGAAGCTTTGAGATTTCTCATTTCAGGAGTTCTCACTCCCCTTGTTTTCAAATATCCCGATGCTCGTTTCCGCGAAATGGCCCATCTGGATCAATGATTGGAATTGATTCAAAATGTACGACCACAATATTTTTCCTGACAATACACAATATTGGCTATGTTATGAGCACTAGCCCCTCTTTCTAGACCTGCTTCCCATGTGATCATATGTTGAGACGATGAGCCCAACTCTCAAGCATGTCGCGATTTCACATTTTGCGAGCTCATGCAGTATTCCATGCTCAAAACCTCGATTCGCTAAAATGTGACGCTCATATTAGATGACACACACCCCTCTTTTATCAGATGACCCTGATCATTTCATGATTTCACGCTTCACAAGTCCTCGCGACTCGGCCCTTTGACTGCTCCATTCCTCGAAATCATGAAATGCTTAATTGTGTGCCATGCATCCTATTGAGAAGGATGACTCAAATCATTTCATGATTTTGTGCTTTGCGAGTCCTCGCGACTTGCTTCTTTGACTGCTCCATTCCCCGAAATCATGAAATGCTTAATCGTGTGCCACACATCCTATTGTGAATAACAGCTCGTATCATTTCACGATTTCGCACTTCACAAGTCCTCATGACTCGACCCTTTGACTGCTCCATTCCCCAACATCACTAAATGCTTAATTGTGTGTCATGCATCTCTTTGGTTGGATGGCCTAGATATCCTACGTGCCTTTATCAAATTCAAAGTACCCAAAGTGGCACTCTCCTTGGTCCCGATACATGTGCGCCTTAGTAGAACGCCTCCCGACTTTGGTTGAAACACATTTGTGGGGTTTTTTAAGCCCCCCTTCCTCGCACTTGGTCATCCAAGGGCTGAAAATGAAAGGAAAACACTTCGCTACAAGAATATGTGCTAACACCTGCAAAAATAAGTGAGGATTGGTGTCTCCAGTAGGTTAGTTCATACAAACATTTGTAACCGTAGGTTGGTGTCTACAAATTAGTAAAAGGAAGTTTTGTGTTGTTTTCTCCTGAAATGGTTTCCATGTTAAATATTGTGTCATATGGTTGTTATATTTATGTTATTGCTTCATTATGGTTTATGAATGTTACAAAGAAAAAGATAGCCTTATATTGATTGACCCCCCCTTCTCAGTATAAGTGTGTACTCAACAATTGGTATTAGAGTTGGTTCCTTTCAGAAACTGTCTAACCACTAGAAGATAGATCTCGAGAGAACACATGCTGGGTCAAGAAGGCTAATCCACAAACAAGGATCTCTTGTTTTATGAAACAAACTATTCCTTCAGGAGTATAAGGTAATGAACATATATAATAGACCTTGGTTTTTATATTTGGAAATAGATCGTAACTAGTTAAATAGCCCCAAAAGCTCCACCAAAAGATACAGACGGGAAAAAGGATAGTGAAAATGATGCAAAATCCAAGAAGGTGTCTTGTGTGTACTATCATAATTATAATTTATCAAAGTAATGCATTGCAAATCAACAAAATAAATTTGGGACATGTTATTGCACAAAGTTTAGGTTGGGAAAAGCCCGATGAAAACCACAATATGGTGAAAAATAGGAGAATACCTAACCACTTTCTCCTTAGATGTGTACTCCCATCACTTTAGAGATGAATTTATCACATCAAAGGGGGAATCCTAGGTGACCCTAAGGGGAAATGAGATGGAAATTTATACTTATGAGTGGATGCTCCTATAGTTCAATTTTCTAAGTAGAAGATGGATTTGATGGCATGTATCAAAAGTGGTTTAAGTTTGTCAATGTTAGAAAA
>JASDQU010335135.1:0-12676 GCA_032191745.1 Picea mariana
GATTGCTTGAGCTAACCCTAAGGGATATTAACGATGTTTTTTGGACATTTGGGGGGCCAGGGGTTGCCATCAACATACCATGGCCCCTGCCAAAAGTTGCAATCCTCGAATAGTTTTTTCCAATGAGCAATAGTGCAACCCCAAACATAGTTCGTATGCAAAAGTTGTGTCCTCAGAAAGTTGACGTATCAACTAACCACCTTAGGACCCACAATACTTTTCGTGTTTCATCTTCTAGGGTTAGGGTTTTGATGTTTATGGTTTTTTCCTCTTTGTTTTTAGGCTTCATAATAAAAGGCCTTTTTCGGCCTCTTTCTAATCAACTTTTTGTGAATGAGCTTAGTTGACATCTCTTTTTTTTCAGAGATAATCGACCACCATTATAGCCATTTTGTGTTCTACAATACTCTGCTATTTTGTTCATTAATAAAAGTTGGCTTTCATTATATTGTTGTACTCTCTATATTTATGTGTGTTCCATTTCATTCTCAATATAATCTGGATCAATGGTATTAAAGCAATATGCTCTTTGTTGTTTCTCTATGTAGGTCTCTGAAGAGGTTAGGGTATAGAGAGTTGTGTCTCGAGCTAGTTTCACGTGGGGATGACCACTCTTGCTGGCCTAAATAGCCTCCCATGGTAGAAGAAAAGAGAGATAATGGAGCAGGAGAACCTATCAATATGTTGCTCGAGGAAGCCTTCACACGAAAAAGGAGCGATATGATGGACAACTTTCCCCATATCCTTCAACGACTATCAACAACGGGTGAGGAACCTTCAACAAGAAGTTGTTTCGGAGGTGTGACACCCTTCAAGGTACAAGTTAACTTTGATATCCCTTTATTTGAAGGCCAGATAGATGCAACAACTTTGGAGAAATGGTTAAATCTATTAGAGGGTTCTTATTTTGTTAAAAAAAAATCGACACTGAAAGCATCGCCTTCGTGCTCCTTAAATCCCTTCCCCATGTCAAATATTGGTGGGAAAGTTACTAGGAGAGACACAACAAAGACAAGTCTATGAAATTCGGGAGATGACCCACTTGGGTGGCCTTTGTTGATGCACTCAAGGAGGAATTATACCCTATTGGAAACTACGATGACCAATACATAAGATGGATGACTTTGCATCAAGAGAGAGACCAAATGGTGCCAGAGTACAACAACATCTTCCATACCTTGTGCTCAAAGCTGGGTATCAAAGACTCCGAGCAGTACCTAGTTTTGAAGTACTATAGTGGCCTACATAGGTATATACAAATCGAGATGGATTTCTTGGACATTTCCTCATTGGGAGTTGTTTATTGATATTCTATCAAAATCGAGAAGAAATTTAAGCAACAAAATAAGCAATAGTTGTTTGGGTTTACAAATACGCAACAATAGAAGTATGGAAAAGGTGGCCCTAACTCACAAAACAAGGGATAGAGCAAGGAAATACAACCTCAAGACAACCATTCCAACCCATGGGAAAAAAAACTATAATGGGAAGACAAAGAAGGACACTGGAAAGTGGTGTGAGTTCCATAAAATCCCCTGGCACAACACTGATGAATGTCGTTCAAAATAATCATTGTTGGCCAAGCTTTAAGAAAAAGTGTCAGACCTTGACTCGAACTCTGATTCAAAATAGGGAAAACAAATCATCGATACAAAACCTATTTGTAACAACCCTACTAATTACTCAACATCATGTAGAAGCAAATACAATGAAAGTAACATAATTTTTTTTTAAATAATTTGTTTTTCGCAATCCATGTAGCGATATAAAAGTACACAAAGTAATCACCACCTAAGCAAATATAAAACATTTCGTCATTAAAATTAACTTATTCAATCCATTCGCTTTCTAATCATTAATTTATAAAAATTATTAGAGTTAGCCATCAATCATAAATAGAAACATTAAGATCAACGAAAATGTAAAAAGCATTAATGGAAATCATTAACGAATTCATTTATGTCAAAATTAATATATATAACTCATTAATAAATTAACCAATAAATCATTGACCTACATTGTAATAACCCTCCAATAATATTGAACATCAATGTTTGAGTAAAATAAAAGTAATCATAGAGCAACTTTGAATTCTACTCATCTAATTTCAATATTATAAACATGTAACTTAAGTGATAAAAAAAAAATGAAACACACACACACACACACACACACACACACACACATATAATCTATTAACACCGTATGGTTTTTGTGCAAATCAAACATCTACCCTACCTTAAGGTAGCACAACTTACGTGCTAATTTCAAGATGTCAATGCACATATTATAAGTGAAATTCAATAATACTTAAGTCACCCTACTCTAAAAACCTAGATGTAGAGATTCAATTAATCATTAAATAAGAGTTAGATTTGCCTCCATTTCGGTAATATAACTACTAATATAATAATATATTTAAATTTGTGTTTATAATTTACAATGAAAAAATATATACATAATTATATATATTTATATTTATATTTAAATATGTATATTAATGAAGAGAATCTACAAGTATAGATTATTCCACAATTAAATGAGGTTTAGAGAGAAACATTCAAGTGCAAGATGCTACGCCCATCGACCATTTCTCTATCTTAGAAGGATTATCATGTAACAATTTCCATTATTCAGTTGGACTGTTAACAACTGTCAACCCGATAGTAATCCTTAATTATATTATAATTCATTTAAAAAACAAAGCGTTGAAGGTTCATGTGGAACATTATCCAATAACCCGATGAATGTTGGTAAGTGGAACATTGTCTAAATCGATGAGGAGTCATAGCTCATTTCTGCGTTGTGTTTTTTTTTTATGTATTTAAAAATATCAACTAAACACCACTACTCCTTGACAATGAAATAAACTTTATTCCAATAATATAACCCAGTATCAAATGATGATAAGGAACCACACCGTAAAATTAAGTAGTGACATAATTTGGTATAGATCAACTGAAAGAGCTAAAAGAGCGATAAACATGAATGGAGATAGAGAGTCTAAGCATAACTAACGCCAAAAAATTGTGAGAACAAATTCTTAACAACTTATTTAAGGGAAACAAATATAGAGGCAATCGAGAGATCTAGGGAATCTGTTGATGGACAAAAGAAGGGTCCATGTAGTAATTAAAGGAATCGCCCAACTAGAAAATTCAATGGCAACACTCTGATTTTTCATAATAAAAAATAGTAATGGTACAAAAATATGAAGATGAATACATGCAGACTACTTATATAAAGGATATTCGATTTTTCTTCAAGAAAATAACCCAAGAAAAGTACAATCTAAGAAACCTCAACTCCATAAGATGCATTTAATCTAATATATTGTAATGGCCATTCTATGGCCGATGCATGAATTCTAACATGTTGTAATTTTTTTTTAAATAGAAATAATCGCCACCCACTGATGGACTCGAGAAGAAAAAAATATTCACTAGCAAAAATAGAACATCACACAAGCTGCTAAAGAAAGGCTTAGGATGTAATCCATCATACTTTTAAAACAAAAATGCACAGGATTAATTGAAATTGTGAGACAGTTTCCTCAGATGAATTTCAGGTCTAGTATGAATATAACATGTATGCAATTCTAACCAACAATAAACACTCTTTTTGGAACCCAAGAAAAGTACAATCTAAGAAACCTCAACTCCNAAGATTCCACTCTTATATTACAGTCCCAACAATGGTTCCACAAGTTTACGAATAAAAACAAAATTTTATTCCCCATTCAATTTAATAACCATACAATTGACTCCAAATGAACAATAACAACTAATTTATAAATACCGTAACCAATAGATTATTGATGTGATGTCTAACTTCAATTTGGATACTTTTTCATGTCTCCCTTGCTTCCGCTTGCTAATCCAAGGACTTCACCTGTACCTCCCAGCCAACGCTAGGGGTATTCTTCTTCCCCCTTAGCCCCTTGAGTCACAAAGGGGCCACACACAAATTCAGATCAGAAACTAGCTCAAGCTTTCCCTCACAAGGAGAGGCTTCCACCTCTTGCACAAGCTTGCAACCCAACTCACACAAGTAAACTTAGTCAATAGAAATTTTAACAACATTTCATTCATCCAACAATAGGGTACCTCTCCTTCTTCCTTACCTTTCTTTTATAAAAAAAATGCTTTGAAACTTGTTTTCTCATGCAATATTAGCTAATTTTTAATAATTAAATTAAAGATTATTCACCCCCAACACATGTCACACATTCCCCAAGTTTCACGTGTTTAATATTTTTTAATTTAAATAATTAAACATTTTCCCTCACACTCCTCATTTAGTTCCTATATTTTCTCCTAGTTCCCCAATTTCTCTTTTATTGTGTCTCCTAACTAATTTACAGTTGGAGTTTGATTAGGACTCTTATCTTAGTTAGGCTTTAGAGTCTAGATTGGATTAGGATTCTAACTCTATGTTGACTATCCATTCTCTCATGAATTAATTTACTTTTTATTTAAAATTCATTTTTTATTAATTTCATGCACACATTGTGCACATGCCTTAATTTTTATTCTTATTCTCCCTTTACTAGTGTTATTTATTCTAAATTCCCTTAACCCAATTTATAACTCTAATCCAAAACACCTAGACTTAGATTTCCTTATGTTTCCAATTTATAAATTTGTATTGATTTATATTCTATTTTCTATTAGTTCCATGTATTCATTTTATTTTCTAAGGTCTTATGGAATTTTTATTGGCTCATAATTTATTCATGCGATGTGCCCTTCAAGATGCACCTTCGTGCTCCAAGGTTGCCACTCGTCATTGACTTAGTTTGGAAGTTTTCCAATTCTTGGAGTCAATACCCCACTTTTCGACCTTGTGTGAGACTAAGGGATTACTGAGGAATAAGCAATCCTCCTTATTGCGCACCCGTTAGAACTCCTCGTGAGCGACTGTCTTAGTCTGCTCTCATGACAATATGAATCTCTTAGGAACAAGGTACTTGTTAACCTTCAGTTTCAGGTCACGGCGGGAGTGCTAGTAGGTTGTGACAGGGACGTTGCCACACCTCTCCCTCTTTCGTCTAATATCTGTGTATGACCCCTTTACTCCATATGTGAGTCGGATTAGCAAGCGTCATCATGCTTGAATCCAATGACAAAGATAACATCTATAACTCATATACATAAAATCCATAATTGAAATCATCATATAACACATGTGTAATAAATCAAGTACTCATAATCAAGTCAATAGTCCATTCTCTGACTCAATCTGGAGTCTAAAGAAGTCTGTCGATGTCATCAACATCCTCCTCATCCCACATTTCCTGCACACTCAGGAAACCTCATCATAATACCTATCAATGCTATACATCAATATAAATAACATATCAATTTCAATACTCAATCATATCATAAACATATAAACCAAACTGATAATCATAATGTACCATGTTTTATACCGGATCACTTGCTCGCAAGTGTCCTCAAAGAATAAGTCAATGTATGAAATGTGATCAGTGGAACTGGATGTTACATACACCCCTTCTTGTTTTAAACTTCATTTTGAAGTTTGTACAATCTAACAATGAAAACAATAAATATAGCTAATACTAATCTATATATCAAACTATCAAAATAAATAAGAAAACTACTGACGCATCTCATATGCGTGCTCCCAAGTAGCATAATGTGGACTATAACTGTCCCACTGAACCTTGACCTGATCGACTATTCGACGTCGTAGTTTTCGAGTGCGATGGTCCAGTATGTGGATCGACTCCACTATGAGAGTACCCTCGTCCGATACCGGCCATGAACTCATGTCAATAACATGTGACGGATCTAAAATACAGTGATGTAAAACTGAAACATGAAACACATCGTGCATATGCCTCAAAGAATCAGGTAAGGCTAGTTGATAAGCCATGGGTCCTTTCTTTTCTACAACTTCGAAAGGTCCCACAAACCTTGGAGAGAGTTTATCACCCTTTCCAAACTTGATCGAACTCTTATGCCGCTTCACCCACAAAAACACTTTATCACCAACCTCATAATTGCAGTCTATACGATGCACATTTGCATAAATATTATGTCGGTCTTGCGCTTATTTGATCCTTTTCCTTATGGATTACATCTGGTATTCCATTTCTTGAATCACTTTTGGTCCCACCAGGGCCCTATCCTCTAGTCGATCCCAACTCAAAGGCATCCTACACGGTCACCAGTAGAGAAACTCAAAAGGTGTCATATTTATCGTACTTTGATAACTGTTGTTGCATGCAAATTCTACCAATGGTAAAAATTCTTCCCATCGTTTGTGTTGATACATCACATACATTCAAAGCATATCCTCTAGAATTTGATTCATTATTTTAGTTTGTCCATCTATTTCGGGGTGATAGATTGTACTAAAATTCAATTGCATTCTCAAAGCCTCTTGGAAACTAGTCCAAAAATATTCAGTGAATACCGTTCCTCTATCAAATATTATCTTCCTTGGTACACTATGCAATCTCCCAATTTCATTAACACAAAATTATAGCTATGTCTGATGTTTGATATGTCATACGAATTGGAATAAAATGCGTACTCTTCGTCAAAGTGTCGACAACTACAAAAATAGAATCGTGTCTCCTTGTTGTCAATAGAAATCCAACAATAAAATCCATCAATATAACTTCCCATTTCGATTCAGGAATTGCATGTGGTCGTAATAATCTTGCTGGATGTATATGTTCAGCCTTCACCTGCTGACATTTTAAACATCTCGCCACATACTTAACTATATTAGTTTTCATTCCTTTCCAAAAGAATAGTAGTTTAAGATCTGCCTTCATCTTCATGACTCCAGGGTGAGCCATATATACTGCTTGATGAGCTTCACTTAAAATTAATTTTCTCATTTCGTCATTTGGCGGTACATAAATTTTTCCATTATATCTTAAAATTCCGTCACTGTCCAAAGAATAACTCTCATATCTAGGTATCAAAATGGTGTATGGTCCGATATTGTCTTTTACTTCCTTGTACCATTCATCATCAATCTGTAACGCTAAAATGTTTTCTCGAAGATTCATATTTAATGGCATTACTGAGAAAATGTGAGGTCTCCGATTCAACACATCTGCTACTCTGTTAATTGATCCCTTAATGTATGTGATCTCAAAATTATACTCACTTAAAATTTATGACCAACGTCTTTGCCGGGCGTTCAAGTCACTCTAAGTAAAAATGTATTGCAATCCACTATGATCAGTTTTCAACTCGATTTTTCATCCAATAAAGTAATGTCTCCAAACTCGTAAGGTGTAAACAATCGCTAATAATTCCAAATCATGTGTTGCGTAATTCTATTCGTGCCTTTTTAGTTTCCTTGAAATATATGCGATAAATCAACCTTCTTGCATCAATACTCCACCCAGTCCTTCCTTGTATGTGTTCGTGCATACCAAGATTTCATTTTCCATATCCGAAAATTTCAGTATCGATGTTGTTGTTAATAATTCTTTAAGCTTTTGAAATTCTTCAGTACATTTCTCTGACCATACAAATTTCTTATTCTTCTTCTGCAATTCCGTAATTGGATTTGATATTTTTGAAAACCCTTTGAAAAAACATCGATAATAACCTTCTAATCCCATAAAACTACGTACCTCTTGTACGTTCGTTCGTGATGACAATTCCTTAATATCCTCTGCCTTCATTGGATCCACAACGATACCTTCTCTGGAAATAATATGTCCCAAATAGTGAATCTTTGTCTGGTAAAAAGAACACTTCAACAACTTTCCGTACAAATTGTTTTCTCTTAAACTCTGTAAACTAATCTCAGATGTTCGTCGTGCTCTTATTTCATCCGAGATTAAATTAGTATATCATCAATAAATACTTGTACAAACTTGTCCAAGTACTCGCGGAATACCCTATTCATTAAACTCATGAACACACAATGGGAATTTGTCAATCCAAATGGTAATACAGTAAATTCATAATTTTTTAATCTTGTTTTAAACGTTGTTTTTGGAATGTCTTCCTCTTTGATTCGTAATTGATGATACCCCGATCTCAATTCAATATTTGAAAACATTGTTGCTCCCTTTATTTGATCAAATAAATCATCAATTATCGGTAATGGGTATTGGTTCTTGATCGTGGCTTTGTTTAATTGACGATAGTCAATGCAAATCCTCCATGATCCATCCTTCTTTCTTACAAAAATTACTGGCGCACCCCACGATGATACGCTTGGATGTATAAGTCCCAAATCCAACAACTCCTTCAATTGCATCTTTAATTCTTGTAATTCAGGTGTCAACATCTGATACGATATTCTAGAAATTGGTTCTGTTCCAGGTTTCAGATCCATAGTAAATTCCAATTCCCTTTTCGACGGTAAACCTAATAGCTCCTCAAGAAAAACATTGACAAACTCTGATACTACTGGAAAGTCTTCTAATCTTTCTGTGTCACCTTTTTCATTAAGCGCTAATATGGCATACAACTTACATCCCTTGCACATGTTTTTATGTAATTGTAGGGAAGAAATAAATCTTAGCGATACTCCTTGGTTTCTTCCTACAATTACTCTACTATGTCCCAAATCATCAATTAATCTTAATCTCTTCGTCTTGCAGTTAAGTATCGCATCCTGTGATTCTTACCAATCCATTCCAATCACAATGTCATAGGATCCCAAGATTGTGACATAAAGTTTTACACTTGCGACGAAATCACCCAGATTAATGTTACAATCTTTAACCTTTCGTCCAACCTTTTGCTTTGCCCCAGATGACATTTCTACATATCTGAAGTTGTCTTTCTCGGATATCTTCACCTTAATTCTTTTGAGCGTAACACTATAAATGAAACTCTTAGTAGCTCTCGGATCTATCAAAATACTAAACTATTGATCCACTATCATACCTAACGTCTCGAGCACTGTAGATTGATGCTCGACCTGATGATTATTCACCGTTGCATGAATCCTATGGGCCTTGACCAAACTATTATTTGTCTTGCTGATCCAACAACTCTTGCCTTCTCAATAGGAAAATCTCTCCGATAGTGTGGCTCTCCACAAGTCCAACATCCACTCTTAGGGCCGATGCTCCTAGTTCCATAGGAAGAATCTATCGATCAAGGGTTGTGAGGCCCCGATCTATTATGTAGAACATATCTAAACTACTATTTTTGTTGAGGACAATGTGACTACTGCTGCCGTGGTGCTCTATAAAGAGTCCTCTAATTGGTAGTTTATCGACGTGGTTTAGAAAATACAGGTCCTCTAGGAGTATCACGATGCCCAATAGTCTTTCTAACAAGTGTTTGTTGTTGCAATGCTCTATGAGGTGTATGTCTTGTCTTCCTAGAAAGATTCCTACCTTGACCCCCACTGTTCAACTCTTATTTAGCGAAAAAATATTTTTGTATTGCATTGTGCAAAGTCCGAGGCATCAAAATTTTCACCTTAGCACGAATGTTGATGTTGAGTCCAAAAAAAACTTATTAACCTTTAATTTCTTAGTGTTCATATGTGGAGCATATCTCAACAACTCTATAAATATAGCCTCATACGCATGTACTATACGACTTCCTTGTCGTAAAGTGTTGAATTCATTGAGTTGGCGCTCAATGAACTCATCATATAGGTATCTTTCTCGGAATAATTCTTCGAACAATTCCCCAAGACACATATTCAAAAACCATATTCAATTGTGGCAAGAGTGTCTTCCATCAAAGAAGCACACTCTCTTTCAGTTGGAATACCACCATGCAGACCTTCAAGTTGGAGGTATAATCACAATGTGAAACACATTTCCATATTCTCCAACCATGCTTCGGCGGCTAAACTGTTTTTGGAACCCAAGAACTCGAGAAATTTTACCTTCTCGAGTTCTCTATGAACATTACCAATAACTACAGGAGGGCGTTGGGAACCTTCATTGGGTACATAATCTCTTCCCTCATCGCGATCAAGGCAATTTATCAACACCTCTGACATTCTCTGAAAGGACCTCATCATACCCATGACATCGCCCGTTGCAACTTTATCTTGCTCGGTAGTTTGCTCTTCTCCATGTGCAGCATATCCCTCGGGTGTATATGTGCTTGGAGGAGGTATACCTCTTCCCCCCACACCCCGACATATACTCATTCTTCATCCTCTAACCATGATACTTGCATAAACAATTTCAAATGATATTAGTGATATATCATAATTTAAAAAGAATTGCATTGGAATTCGTAACGAGTCATGTGTTGCAGAGTGGAACCCGCTCTGATACCATATGTAACAACCCTACTAATTACTCGACATCATTTAGAAGTGAATACAATGAAAGTAACGTAATTTCTTTTTAAATAATTTTTTTTCGCAATCCATGTAGCGATATAAAAGTAGATAGAGTAATCACCACCTAAGCAAATATAAACATTTCGTCAAGGACAAATTAATATCTAAGGTTAAAATTAAAACTTCTACCTAGTGACTCCACACGGTGAACATGTAAAATTAAGCATATCTACCCTATTTAAGTTTGTGCATCTTGCGCCATAAAAATATTAGTCTGAAACATAGGTAGAGAATTATAAAATCATTAAAATTAACTTATTCAATCCATTCGCTTTCTAATCATTAATTTATAAAAATTATTAGAGTTAGCCATCAATCATAAATAGAAACATTAAGATCAACGAAAATGTAAAAAGCATTAATGGAAATCATTAATTAATTCATTTATGTCAATATATATATATATATATATATAACTCATTAATAAATTAACCAATAAATCATTGACCCGCATTGTAATAACCCTCCAATAATATTGAACATCAATGATTGAGTGAAATAAAAGTAATCATAGAGCAACTTTGAATTTTGCTCATCTAATTTCAGTATTATAAACATGTAACTTAAGTGATACGACAAAAATGAAACATACATAAGTGTATATATATGTTATCTATTAACACTGTAGGGTTATTGTGCAAATCAAACATCTACCCTACCTCAAGGTAGCGCAACTTACGTGCTAATTTCAAGATGTCAAAGCACAGATTGTAAGTGAAATTTGATAATAATTAAGTCGCCCTACTCTAAAAACCTGGATGTAGAGATTCAATTAATCATTATTTAAGAGTTAGATTCGCCTCCATTTCAGTAATATAACTACTAATATAATACGATATTTAAATTTTTGTTTATAATTTACAATGAAAAAATATATACATAATTATATATATTTATATTTATATTTAAATATGTATATTAATGAAGAGAGTCTACAAGTAGATATTATTCCACAATTAAATGAGGTTTAGAGAGAAACATTCAAGTGCAAGATTCTACACTCATCGACCATTTCTCTATCTTAGAAGGATTATCATGTAACAATTTTCATTATTCGGTTGGAACATTAACATTTTTCAACCCGATAATATTCCTTAATTATATTATAGTTCATTTAAAAAACAAAGCATTGAATGTTCTAGTGGATGGATACCAGCATCTAGTACTCAATTACTCAACATCCAAATCTCCTCCAAAATAGCCACAAATCTTAAACTAAAGGAAAAAGGAGAGAGAAAAAAGCTTCTAGTACAATCTATAGAGTGGACATGCTCTCGATACCCAACACGACGACGTTGGCCAACCCAACATACTCCTAGAAAAATCATGCCCTACAAGTACATTGCCTTGTGTATTAGTAATACACACATCATTAAAATACGTGAGATGAGTTCACCACTGGATAACTTTACCGACAATTTATTTCTCTAGGCATTATAACTAGAACTACAATCCACCTGGCACTCCCGAAGCCTAGATGAAGAAACAAACTAGAGCTTGTCAAATGTATCGAATTACAATTGATGTCTCTTAACTGAAGTCGAAGAGAGATTATTTTTAAAAGTTTTTAGAATAAAATTAAAAGCAATTAAAGCTCACAGTAACCACAAGTGATAACATCTTCGCGGTGACTAAAGTATTATGTCATAACTTCATGGAACAAGAGTAAACAAAAGGATGCAAATGTAATAACCAGATTTAAATTAACTTTTAAATTTCTTCCCAAATTTCTGTAATTTCTATAAGCCTTTAAAGAAGTAAAATTTTCATAATTTACAATTTATCTCAACACTTACGCTAACACTTATGCAAGTAGAATTTGACAATAAGTAATAATCCAAGTAAACCATTCATGAATTTGAATTTACATACCTCACTCTGATGCTATCCGCAGCAGCTTTCTCCCTTCGCTTGAACCTGCTCCTTAGGACACCCCAAAACCAACCACCCGACCGACTAGTACGCCTAGCCCTAGGACATCAATGGATGTCCTAGCCCTCCGAGCCCAAAACCTCTTCATCCCCCCCGGTGCACTGTAAATCCCACTGTAAACCAACTCTCCCCAAAAACTCCCCGTTCTCCCCTCTCGTCCAATGCATGAATGAATCCCCTCCATCATCCTTCTCCACTTCCCTTATTCCTCCTTCACCGCCCCCGCACCTTCACTCCCACCTAACTCTTTATTACCCTTATCCCATTATTAATTGCCTTCCCTTATTAATTGCCTTATCCCTTATTAAATGTTTCCCTTTTACGTATTGGTTACGTTATCCCTTATGGGATACGTAACCCCATTTAACATTATATTTTATTTTTAACCATTAATTTAATACTTAATCAATTAATGACTCAC
>JASDQU010335140.1:0-12676 GCA_032191745.1 Picea mariana
TGGTGACATTGGGTGGGATAGGTTCATGTTACGCCAGTTTGACTTTCTATCTCATAGCCACTTGACCTAGCTAAAAACTGTGCGATAACATGCAAAAAAAACATCAAACATAAACCCTAGTTCTTGGCCAAAAATTGGTTGGGAACATTACAGAAAGACTGCAAGGATTTCTTGTCTTTAAGGAGAGGGGTCTTTTTGATAGCTTCAATCCTGGTAGGGTCTATTGAGATTTTGTCTTTAGAAATAATATGACCCAGTAACTTGCCTTTATCCACACCAAAGATTGATTTCTTAGGGTTGAGGGAAATGCCATATTCTTTGCACCTTTGGAAAATCGTTCTTAAGTGCTGGATGTGTTGATCCCTTTTCTTGGATATAGCGGTCAGATCATCCTAGTAAATCTCTATAAGTTTCCCAATCAAATCCCTGAAAGCATAATCCATGGCATCCTGGAAAGTAGCCCTTGCATTGGTCAGTCCAAAGGGCATTCTCAAATACTTATAAGTCCCCCAAGGTGTGGTGAAAGCAATTTTTAGTTGGTCATCCTCCTTTACCAACCCCTGATTATATCCTGAGAAACCATAAAGCATGGACATCATCTCTACTCTGGTGACCCTTTGCAGAAGATATTCCATGTTTGGTAGAGGATAGTTTTCCTTAAGCAAAGCCTGGTTCAAATTTCTTAAATCAACGCATATCCTCATATCACAAGTCTTTTTCTTGAGAATGCCTAGATTAGATACCCAAGATGAGTACCTAATAGGCTCAATTATTCCTTCCTCAACCATCTTTTGCAACTCCTTTTGGACTTGTGGGGCAACTTTCGGGTTCATTTTCCCAAGCTTCTGTCGGAAGGGTTTTGTGTCTTCCTTTAGGGGAATAGCGTTGCCATGTCCCCACTTTTGGATTCCCTTATTATGCGGTTAGAGTCACTTCAGGAGGCTTGAGTCAGCCAAGTCAGAGGGGTGAGACTATGTCATCAGTGAGCTCAGAGGGTTTGGATGAGTTTTATGGGGCCCAACTTAGTTTATTTACCATTATTTATCATCAGGATCATTTCCACACAACTTGTTCTTGGTTTCGTTGCATTTCGACAATTTTCGTAAAACAAGGTTATTAATGGGCATATTTTAATTAATTACACTAAAGGTACTATTTGGAGCTTGTTTTTTGGAGAAATACCTTAGTGTAATAGCTCATTTACCGAGGCAAAAATATCTACAAGATGGGATGATGAAAAGTGACTTTCAGTGGACAGAGAAATCATAAAGGCGAATTAATCATTTTTTGGAGTAAAAAGGTTCATTAAATTAATAAAGTGATTTTATGAGAAAATATTAAAGATGAATTAAAAGTCACTTGAAGGGAAAAAGGTGAAAAGGGGTATAAAAGAGAGAGAGGGGCTCATATTCTCTCATCATTGCAGATTGTGAATTGGAAATTAGAACACAGTGAGGAGTCAGGCAACTTCCTTCTTATTTGGTGGCTTTCTGGATGAAACCATCGCCATTGACAAAGTTCGGTGTTGAAAGACACACCCTAGTCCATCGGGAGGACCACACAGGTTCTTCATCGAGCTATAGGATCAGATTATATCAGCAGATAAGTCCAGTATCAGCTAGGGCGGAGATTTTCCAGTTGCAGCCTGAGGTTTTGGGGGAGGACTTATCAGTATTTTGGGTCGCTAGGCCCAACCAGACCGGAAGATCCAAATTCCTTCTGACCCATTTGAGAGGAGACCAGGGCGCTTCCAATGGGACAAATATCACACTTTTTCGATAGGTAAATCTCCCAGATCGTGTCAGTTTGTCAGTTTGCAGTGCGTGGAGATCTGGGCATCCATCTGGGGTTCTGACTGAGCAGCAGTGAGCCAGTGTTTCATCTCAGAGGCTGCGAGAGTGTGATAGGGAGCAGGGTGAACCATATGAGACAAATCTCAATTAGTGTCGACGAGTATAGGCACTAGGATGAGTTATCCAGTATTTTACAGCAGTTTGGCAACGTGTTTTTGGTTGCATGCAACACTTCATTTCGTGCATGTAGTGGATCTTCATTGCAGCTATCAGATCCATCTACTTATCGGTATTTATCAATATTTTGTTTGTATTCCAGTTAAGATCCTCATCTATATAGATCTAGGTGAAGAGATTTATTTGAGTTTCTACATATGGTCTTGTATTGTCCATTATATTGCTGAATAAAATTGTTGAGTTGGTTATAGTCCCAAATCTATTTGCATGCACTATATATAAACCTTAAAACACAGCAAAATGCATCCAAAAAACTTGAAACATAGTCATAAACCCTTTATTGTTGGTTGTGGAGCCTAATTATCTTCCTGATTCATAGGTTTTTGTTTTCAGCCATGATTATACCCCATGAAGAATTTACACCCCGGAAGATTGTACACCCCTCCACACGGGGGAGTTGCAGGGGGGGCTTGCCCCCCCTACGGGGTTCGGGGGGGCGATCCCCCCGACTGGGGGGTCCGGGGTCAAGCGGGCCCCCGGCGGGGGTTTGGGGATGAATCCCCCGAAGGAAAAATTGCCTTGTAAATGTATATTGTAATTTCATAGTAAATCTGGACCGTTCATTATAAGGTCACAGATTTGACGGTAGAATTTATGTTAGGGTTTTTTTCCCTAGAAGGAAACACTCTTTTATGAGGGAAATGTATTGCAGCTATGTATTATTGCGAATATTGTATTCTGAGAGAGGAGACTATGAGAAAAAGAAGAGGAAGTTACAGCGGGTGTGTTGTAGGTTCTATCCCTTCATTTGTTGGATAATAAAAAGGAAAGACCTGGCAATTTGTCTAGTGGACATAGCCCACACTGGGTGAACCACATATATCTGTGTCTCTATTGTATTGTGTATCTTCTGTGTTTTATTTCTTCATTTGTTTTTATTTTATTGCTCCGCGATCCTGTTTTTTCTAACACTTTTAACTCTACTAGAAACCCTAGCGCATCAGATCTGCAAAATAGATCTCAGAGCTAGTAATTAATATTTTGATCAAAGGATTCGGGGATATTACACGCATGTTGTATGACGCCCTCTCAGTAAGCCTTTAGATCTTTGTAAGACCAAGCGAAAACATCCTTAAATTCTCTTATGAGGGCAATCAACTTCTCTCTTTCATTAGGCATTGTTCCCTTTCCAAACTTGACCATCTTTGGGGATTCCTCGGTGCCAATATTAAATTCAATGACCTCGATATCAATTTTTCTTGACGTCTTCCCCTTATACATGTCATTTGGATCAAAAAGTCTTTCTAGGGAGATGACACCTTTAGGTAAGGGTTCGTTAGGTAAATCAATGATTTCAATATTTTCCTTTTCTGCCAATAAGTTTATCTAGGCTTTCAAGAATTCACCCTCATTCTGGAGAAAACACAGAATCCGGTTATCATTATCAAAAACCTGCCAATGTTTCAAGTTATCAGGTAGTGAGGGCCTGAAATTTACTTCCACTTTGTAGAGATCGATTTCTTTGAAACGGAAACAGCAAGGTTGTCTAGGAAACATCAAGGTTTTCTACCAAATGATTCTCTTCCCTAGGGATGAATTCAATCAAAAAGTTATCAAACTTCTTCATGGCATCCCAGACGACATATCTATAGTATTTCAACCTTGGGTTCTTCGCAATGAATTTCTTGTTAACTTGTGAAACGATCAAGTCCGAGTCTCATCCTACATGCAACAACTTGATGTTCATCTCAATGGCAAGATTCATGCCCAGGATAAGGGCTTTTGTAATGTTCCCAAGCCGTTCCTTGCTTGGAAACTTAGATTTTAGGCTGAGTTTTTTGGTTTATTGTTTGTTGTTTTGCAGATCTTCCTTCTAGTCTTGCGCTATGAAGCCTATATGGAGTTTACAGTGTGCAAGTGGCAAGAATATAGTAATAAACACATCCAATAACAAGATATAAGAGATTCAACACAATGGAAAAGCAACAACTTCAGATCTGACCTTTATTTAGATAGTAGAAGATCCTGATACAATAGATCTGCAGATCTGGAACAATATAACTGAGATCTAGCAACAAAAATGATAATAACCCTCAAGCAAGTCTAAGAAGAGAAGATACAAGCCTCCAAAGGCCACAAAAACACCTATAGGAAGAGACAAGATCAATTTCTTTCCCTTCAATAGTTGGAACCTCTCTCCCTGGCTGAGTTGCGCACTTCCCTATGGTTGTAGCTTACTGAGATTTCGGCCCTCCTCTTTTAGGCCTCCAAATCCCTCCAAAATAGGTAGAACAATAGATCGAGGGAATAAAAACCCCTTGGTTGAGCCTTGGGTTGATCGAAGGTGTTATGGTACCTCAAATGACTAGATCTCCCTTCTGCAGTGCGCCCTCCTTCACTAGAAATCATGCCAAGCTCCAAACAAATCATATGCCAAAGAAACCCTCTCCAAAATGTGCTAGGAAAGGCGCCCTAGGCCCAACAATCAGATCCCAATGGGTTTTAGCCTCCAAAACCTCCTCTCTCCAAATCGAATAGTTCTCCTTCAACAAGTGTGCCCTCCTGCTGGAAAACCCCAGAAACTATGCATTCCCTCTTCTCCAATGGATGAGTAACTTGTAGTTGTTGTAGAATGGTGGGGAAGGAATATTGAACCTCGGTGACCAAGCTTAGACCAGGAGAGGTGGAATCTTTCACCACTGAGATGATCTCCAGGGTTTGTTCTCCCAAAACCATCAAAACGTCCTTAGCTCAAGAGTTCAAGATGCAAAAGTGGAAATGACATGAATGAGGAGTGAGGTTCCCTCCTTTTTCCTTTACACCCCTGATCTAATTCTCACTTGAGTTAATTGACCACCTTCTAAGGTTAGCTCTTTACTTTTCTTCATGTGGCCTTTTTCCACTTAATTTACCTTTTTACCCAAAGTCATTTTTAAATTATAACATTATGCTTAAGTGAACACTTTGGGGCCTCTTAGTCCCCATTTCTCATGAGACTATAGTCTAGCGAGGACATCTAGACTACTAAGTCTCTGTAATCCTCTAATCAAGAGGTGGGGGACATTACAGTCTCCCCTACTGGGAATTGCTTGACCACAAGCAATTTTGACCCTGCTTTATGAAGAACCTATTCATTCTCCCAAGTAGCATCCTCTATAGGCAAATCCTTCCATTTAATCAAGTACTCCCTGATGTTCCTCTTCCTTAACCTCTTCTTCCTTACTTCCAACACTTCTTCAGGTATCAATATCAATTGTCCTTCCTCATCCAAGGAAGGTAGTTCCTCAATAGGAGTGATGTGTTTCCCTATGGCTCTTTTCAAACATGATACATGAAAAACGTTGTGTATTTTGCTTCCTGGGGGTAGATCAAGCTCATATGCCATGACCCCTACCTTTCTTTTCACCCCGTACGGCCCAAAAGAAGCGAGGTTGAAGCTTTTCTGTGCCATTCCTCTTTATAGATGCATGTCTGTAAGGTTAGAGCCTTAAGTACACAAGATCACCAACCTCAAATGTGTGCTCCACCCTGTGCTTGTCTGCCTGAATCTTTTTCTTAGTTTGCGCGCTGTGTAAGTGATCCTTTATCTCTCTGAGTATATCTTGGCTCTTTTGGATCCAATCCTGTACCATAGGTGCTCTACTATCCCCGGATACAATCTCCACAAGGGTGAGGGGATCATAATTGTATATGGCCCTGAAAGGAGACATACCGATAGACATGTGGTAGGTGGTGTTGTAGAAATACTCACCCATGTGTAACCACTTAACCCATGCCTTTTGTTGCCCTGATACATAATTCTGGAGGTACCCTTCCACCCATTTGTTGACTATCTCTGCCTAGCCATCAGTTTGTGGATGATAGCTAGTGCTGGGGCTCAAGGCCATACCTACCAACCTGAATAACTCTTGCCAAAAGGTGCTCATGAACCTGTTGTCCCTATCACTCACTATGGTTTTGGGCCAACCATGCAACCTGAATATCTCTCTGAAGAACAATTCTGCAACCTGCTAAGCATAGTAATATGTGGCAATGTCAAAGAAATGGGAAAACTTCGTTAATCTGTCCACAACCACAAAGATGGAATCCTTTCCCTGAACCTTGGGCAGCCCTGTGATGAAGTCCATAGATATACTCTCCCATTTATGCTCTGGAATAGGAAGTGGTTGCAATAACCCTGCTGGATGAGTGTGCTCCTCCTTGTTCTCCTGACAAGTGGAACATTCCCTGATATGGCGCATTACATCCTCTTTCATGCCCCTCCATGCGAATCTTTCCCTTACTTGCCTATATGATTTGACAAATCCTTGATGCCCAACCAATGGTGAGTTATGGCATGCCTGCAATACTCTCGTTTTAAATTTTGATTCAAGAACCAAGAAAATTCGGCCCTTGTAGTATATGATGTCATCCATGATCCTGAAGTTATCATCCTGTACCTCCTATCCATCAACTCACAAGCAAACCTATTTTTAGAATACTCCACCAAAAGATGTGCCTTCCAATCAACTAAAATATCTGTCATGGCATATACTAAAGGTCTCCGGGATAAATCAGCAGCCACCACATTGTTTTTTCCTTTGACAAATTCAATGTCAAAGTCATAAGGTCGGATCTTGCTAACCCATTTTTGTTGTCTTTCATTAAGGTCCTTTTGGTCTAAGAAGTACTTGAGGCTATTGTGATCTGTCCTGACAACAAATTTCACCCCAACCAAATACTATCTGAATTTAGCCAACGCATGCATAATGGCTAACATTTCTTTGTCATAAATAGTGTATAGGAGCTCAACCCCCCTCAGTTTTCGACTCTCATAGGCAGTGGGGTGCCTATTCTGCATAAGAATTGCTCTAATGCCCTCACCTGAGGCATCACACTCCAATATGAAAGGTTGCGAGAAATCTGGTAAAGAGAGAACCGGACAAGTTCTCATTACCTTCTTCATTTTATCAAATGTCACTTGTGCCTCTTGGCTCCACCTAAATGTGCCTTTTCTGGTCAAATATGTTAAGGGTGCGTAAAGCTGGGAGAAGCCTTTGGAAAACCTCCTATAGTAACTGCAAATACCAAGGAATCCTTTCAACTCAGTAAGAGTCTCGGGTGTTGGCCAATCAAGTATAGCTTGTGTTTTTTCTTGGTGCACCTGTACTATTTTCTCTCCAATGATATATCCCAAGTAAAGGACTTAAGTAATCCAAAATTCACACTTTGACTCTTTAGCGTACAAAGATTGTTCCTCCATAATGCTCAAGATTTGGTCTACACTCTTGAGATGATCCTCCCAAGTTTTACGATAAATCAGCAAGTCATCAAAGAAGACTAAGAGAAACTTCCTCAATTGCTTGTTGAAGACATGATTCCTGCATGATTGAAAGGTGGTTGGCGCATTAGTTATCCCAAAGTGTAAAACCAAAAATTCATAATGACCATAATGACATCTAAGAGCGCTTTTTGGCACATCTTGCTCCCTCATTTTGATTTGATGATAACCAGAGCGCAAGTCTACTTTGGTAAAGTAGATAGTGCCATGTAACTCATCGAATAACTCATCTATCTGAGGGATGGGGTACCTGTTCTTAATAGTCTTCTTGTTCAAGGCCCTGTAGTCAATGCACATGCGCATAGTCCCATCTTTTTTCTTTACCAAGACCACCGAAGATGCAAAAGGACTAGAACTTTGTCTAATGTGACCCATGTCCAAGAGTTCTTTAATAGCTTTTTCAATTTCATCCTTATACTTTTTTGGGTGTCTATAAGGAGTAGTGATATCAGGTTTTGCACCTTCTTCCAATTCTATAATATGCTCAAACCTCCTATCTAGTGGTGCTCCTAGAGGGATAGGTTCAAAAACTTTGTTGTGACTGTCAATGATTTTTTGAATGTCATGAGAGTAATGAGGATGCCCCTCCTTATCCACCTGAACTGATATTCTACATTATGTTGCATATACAATGTCTTCTACCCTAAAAATGGCCTCCATGCGCTTTGTTGTAACTACTCTAGGTGTATTCCCTGTCATCCCTCTTAGTATTACCTTTTTCCCATTCTCTTCAATGAATGACATCTCCATGGTATTGTAGTTGGTAGTGATAGGTCCCAAGGTACTAAGCCACTGAACCCCCAAGATAATATTGGTATCTGGTAGATCCATCACATAGAAATCTTGTTCTAAGTCATGTCTCCCCAATGTAAGTTTCATCCCTGGAATATACTTGTCATGTGGCATAGTGCGACCCCCTGCTACCTCCACATGAAAAACCTCAAACTCTATTGTAGGTATATGCCTTCTTTTCAACAACGCCGAATCAATGAAGTTATGTGAAGCTCCCCCATCTATGAGCACCGAAAACTTCTATCCTCGAAGCACTCCCCTCATCCTGAAGGTATTGAACTTAGGGACCCCACTGATGGAAGCTATTGTGACCTTCTTGTCCCCTGTAAGGTCGAAACCTGCTTCTTCACCTTCTTCATCAATTGTAGGGTCTATTCTAGGTGGATTTGCTTCCATGTTCTGAATGTAGCTGAAATATTCTTCATCCTAATCATCAGAAATCACCTCAATGTAATGTGCCTTGCCTTTCCCATGCATTTGTGCCTTGGCTCCCAAGGTTCCTTGCATGTGAAGCAAAGTTGCTTCCTCCTCAATTCTCTTCTAGTTGCCTCATCCAACCTTCATTTTCCTTTATCCACTCCCTTTTGATATCTTCCCCCTTGGTTTATAGGTGGTCTAGGAGTAAATTTGGTTTTTGCTGCAGACCCATCAAATCTCTAGTCCTCCATATGGCCTCCTATAGGTTGGAAGGCTTAAAATCCTTAACCCAACCACGTAGTGGTTCCATCAAACCCTCAGTGAAGAGCATCAGTAATCTAGCCTGAGACACATCTGGAACCATTACGGCCACCCTCTTAAACTCCTCTATATAGACCTTCGATGATCTAGTTTGCCTGAGTTGTGTGAGTTCCCTTAAATGTAAGTCTGGATCTCCTTGATCAAACCTGTCAATAAGTCTCTGAGTGAACTTTGTGTAAGTAGTAATATGATTATGCCTCAAGGTAGTCATACCATGATACCAACAGACATGAGCTTTGCCTTCCAAGTAAATGGTGCCAAACATAATGGCATCCAATTCCCTCATGGGGTTAAGCTGCAAATAGGCATCTAAATTTTGCACCCAAGCTTGCGCATTGATCCTGGAAGATCCATCAAAGTATGGAATCTCCATCTTTCCTGCCCTGCGCTCTAGCTCATTATTATTCCTATGATAGTTCCTTGGTCTACCCCTGAACTTGATACCACAATACTGGTCCGAAGTAACCTGTCTCATGAAACTTGCACTCAATGTTGCATACTCCCTGGCATACTCCTCAAAGTTGTCTTCTATCTCATTAAAGTGATTATTCTAAGGCTGGCCATCCAAGAATGTGGGAATATAGGGTCTAGGAGTGTTTTTGTTGTTGTTTGGTCCTTTAGAGAAGCCTCCCCCAAATAAATTTTGTCCCTATGTATGGTAGTTAGGATCCTGCTCATGGTGATGCCTATTCCCCCCTTGGGAACCACTAGCTTCCCTGTTTGTAGTAATATTTGGGCCATCCCCACCATGGTTCATTTGCATCAGGAGTTACGCAATCTTGTCCTGGCTAGCATTCAAATTCTCCAAAGTCTCCCTCATCTCAACCTGTCCCATGCGCATTGTCTCCTGGGTCTCCTGTAGATGGTGTTGAAGTGTATATTGTGTATTGTCTATAGAGCTCTTTAACTCCTTTGCTATACTTGCTAAAACCTGTGGCTCACTGTCATCACCTGATCCTTCCATTTTTTCCTCTGGTTCCCTTGTCCGTCTCCTGTGCCTTCCCATATAGATACCACTAAACTTCTGCATGCGCTAAACCACACAAGCTGGGAGGATTTAATGCTTTGATACCACTGTAATATTCCCAAGTCGTTCCTTGCTTGGAAACATAGATTTTAGGCTGAGTTTTTTGGTTTATTGTTTGTTGTTTTGCAAATCTGCCTTCTAGGCTTGCGCTATGAAGATTATATGGAGTTTACAGTGTGCAAGTGGAAAGAATACAGTAATAAACACATCCAATAACAAGATACAAGAGATTCAACACAATGGAAAAGCAACAACTTCAGATCTGACCTTTATTTAGATAGTAGAAGATCCTGAAACAATATATCTACAGATCTGGAACAATATAACTGAGATCTAGTAGCAAAAATGATAATAACCCTCAAGCAAGTCCAAGAAGAGAAGATACCAGCCTCCAACGGCCACCCAAACACCTGTAGGAAGAGATAATATCAATTTCTTTCCCTTCAATTGCTGGAACCTCTCTCCCAGGATGAGTTGCGCACTTCCCTGTGGCTGTAGCTTACCCAGATTGTGGCCCTCCTCTTCTAGGCCTCCAAATCCCTCCAAAATCAATATAACAGTAGATCGGGGGTGTTATCGTGCAGTTTGTAGTTTAGGTCAAATGGCTAAAGAATAAGGGTCAAACTGGCGTAACAGGAACCTTCCCCACCCACTGTCACCTCGATGCGGGGTTCTTTCTTTTTTAGGGAGGTTAGCCCAGGGGAGACATCCTCGGTAACCTGGGGCTTGAAGAGGCAAAGAATATAAGGTCAAGAAGCAAGGTTTTTCCTCCTCTCAGGTTACCACCAGTATCAGATAATCCGGCTAATCAACCAATAAAGAAGTGAAGTCCTTGTTGAGAACACCTACTCGGAACAAGACAATAACAACACTATATGTATATTTGCAGGCTATAATTCAAAAGGTTAGTACTTCTTGATTATCTGATTTCATTTAACAAGCAATATAGAAGATAAGATGAGGTCAATGTTTTACTAATTAGCCAATGAAAAATCACCAATTCATCAATATCTATCACACAATGACCAAGCCAACAGTTTTATCAATCAAGATTAGCTCAACAAAGGCTTGACGTCATCATTAATTGCTTAGTTAGAGGGCTTGCTGCATCAAGGATGATGTCATCTTAAGTTAGTAGGGTTAGGGTTAGTTAGGGTTTCAAAAAAAAAAAGTTTGAAAGATGATTTTACACAACAAAAGCTCAACGTTGCAAGTTTAACCAGTGCCTTCGGGTAAAATGGAGTCAAAAGCAAGGGCAAAAGAAATCTTGGGAAGATTTAGAATTCAGAGACTGGAGGGTAGGGTTCTATGGTGTTGCAATAGCAGGGCCCTAGAATCAAAACCCTAAGGGAAGGAGGCTCATTCCGGTGTTGCTTAAGCAAGGCCTCATGCTCCTTCCTCTTTCTCTAAACACACTTGGCAAAATGGCTAGCTTCAAAGTACAGATCTAAGGGAAAAAAGTGTTGCAGGAGNATATCTTCCTTTATCAATGGCTAAAACAATTTCTCAAGCATGGGGGCATATAGCAATGACCTACTAGTGTGCTTGCTACCTAGGGTTTCAAGATTCAGCAATATAATAGCAATATAATAGCAAATGGAAGAAATTAAGCCTACAACCATTCACTTAAGAAGTTTTGCATGAGAAATTCACTTACATATCATGAAGAATGCATGATCAAACCCTAGTTGTAAACCTTCCATGAGAGAAACACCACAAATGCCAAGAGAAATCCTCCAAGAAGAGTTGCGCCTCACTTCCAACACCAAAAATACCAAGCAAAAGACTAAAAGATAATCTCTCACAAGAGAGTGAGTTATGTTATGTTCAAAATGAGGAAAAACGTCCTCTATTTATACCAATCCATGACCTTTAAATTAAAAAATAGGTCATTAAAACAACCGACAAGGTTGACTACAAAATTTACACTGTTTTTACATTAATTGCCAGAAAAATGACATAATATGAGCAAAAGGTGGGACGTCAAGCCCTCTTGAGGGAGACGTTGGC
Organism: Picea mariana; assembly: GCA_032191745.1. Classification (NCBI taxonomy): domain Eukaryota; kingdom Viridiplantae; phylum Streptophyta; class Pinopsida; order Pinales; family Pinaceae; genus Picea; species Picea mariana. The sequence continues at coordinate 11,858 of JASDQU010335140.1, forward strand.
CCTTTTTGGGCAAATCCAGCATCCAGAAGTGAGACGTTGGGCCTTCTAGGGCATCCTCCAAGCTGCCACACGTGCCAATGACCTCAGCACACTGCCACATGCTCCAGATAACGTCCAGCTCTCCTAGGTGACATCTTGTCCATCAAGGGGAAAACGTTCCATCTACAATGGGTGATTCCCCCTAGGTCGGGCTCTGCCAAAGTGTCCTGAGTGGAACGTCCTTCTTTCTTTTCGTGAAAAGGCTCATCATAATGTTGTCCTGTCTCTTCCATCCCAGCAACCATCTGATGGGCTCTTCAACCCCATGGAGGTCCAATCTAATCATATCCCCATGTGTACCAGTCCACTGGTACCTGTCTGTCGGGTATGGTCCTGCACATCAAAAACTACACCCTCCATGGGCTCATCAGTCCTCGGGATCATAGCAATGTCAATCATGTTTCATCATTAAATTTATCAAATACATGCATAAAATTCCTAGCATATCCTCTAATAGCTCAAAGACATTACACTGATCTACTATACAAAGTTGAAGAAATAGACAGAATAACCTATTGGGCCAGTATCCATAAGAAGAGGAAAGTTTCCACAGAAGATCATTCAAGCCATGTACATGAAGTGATATGGTCTAAGGATGTCCAGTCATAGTGAAGACCAGGGGTAGGTATTGTCTGTGGGTGCCTCTGTAGGAGGTGAGTTGTACCCGTCATGGATGCACTTTTTCCAAGCCCCTTTATTGCCTTTATTATTTATTTATTGCTTTTCTTTCTTTTTCCTTCAAGGTCTGACCAGAGGACACTGCCTTGGCGTGGTGACCAG